>JAKJJM010221765.1:0-10872 GCA_021901965.1 Pipa carvalhoi
TTTGGCTTGTTTCTCCAATGTAGCAGCCATTTTCACATGCGGTACACTGTATCATGTAAACTACATTGGCAGTGGTGCAGGTGTAGGATCCACTGATCTTGTAGTGCTGTGCAGGGTGCTGCTGGGGGCGCCGCTAGATTTGCCCAGGGCCCTGATTTGACTAAAACCAACCCTGAGTGCACATAGCAATATAACAACAGTATTGCTAATTACAAATTGATAGTGCTGTTGCCATTGACATTTCAAGGCAGGGCAGTAAAGATAAGTAGTACAACAGCTCACTGTCATGTGTATAAATCCAAATAGGCAAAGAACAAATGTTTTGTGCACACAACATGGTATGTTCTTTAGACCTGGTCTACACTAGCACTTCCTTAAAATCAAAAAAAGCGCGCCACGAATCCCTATGCGAATTACCTTGCTCCAGTCACACCAACATATGACACGAGCGTGAGCATGCCGGAATACTTCATGTCACATATTATGCAAATTTAGCCGGCGTATATACACGAAGCGAAAAATGCGGCCAGGTAGAAGAAGCCGCGAACACTCGTGTGAAAAAAAAATTGTGCTGTGACTTTTCTTTTGAACTTACCTGACATCAGCGTTCGCAGCTCCTCCTATCTGGCTGCATTTATTGTGCAGCGCACATACACCAGCAAAATGTGACAGCAAGCGTTCACATGCGTGTGCGTTAGCGTCATGCGCTTGTCTGACCAAAACCAGGTAAGTTCTATAAGCATTCGCATCGTGGTATTTTTTTTCCTCACACGAGCACATTATGCGCTGTGCATAATACACTTGTGTGAACCTGGCCTTACAATTAAAGAACCGATTTTTATACAGAAGGCCACAAAGTTGTATTGATTGTAAATGAATAATTTTCAACACCATTTTTTATTCTTTTATCTTTTATTTATGTCATATTTAAAGTTTTCTTAGTGGGATTTTTCATCCTCAGATCTCTTTCAAATAAAATCAGTCTAACTAATGTGAGTTCTAAGAATAGAAGTGACTGATTAGAATGCAGTTTCAAGCTTTCCAGTCAGTGGCTCCGATTCTCCAGCAGGATGACAGATATATAATATATAAACATCCCTTTATGCCCCCATTTTAGCCTAAAGGAACGCTTGAGGAGGCGGACTGTAAGCTCATCTGATCTAATGGCATACTTCAAACAGCCAGTGGCTGGGAGCAGAAATGCAATCAGAGCAGCTGATTATATGGGTACCACACTACAGCTTCTGGCAGAGAAGCTGAAACCCTTCCATCACAGACCATTTAACATCACAGGTACAATCTACACCTCTGCACTTTTAATGTTGTGCTAAATGCATGTTTCTAAGCTTGATCTGTGGGCCTTATTTGCAAAATAAAGCAGACCTTTTACAGTTTAAGAAGTTAAAGGGAAAAACAAAATAAAATTAACAAATCAAGTTGAATTTGAAACTTTCCTTGTTAGGAGGAACTTGTCATTTTCCATTTATATATATCTAGTGAAAGACCATGGTAATGTAGAATAGCTATAAAAATATTTAGTAACTTATACTGCCACCTAGTGTTTTCTTTATAATTGGCAACGTTCTAGACAAACTAAGGGCGAAATTTACTATCGGATTTTGCAATTTTGCAAAATTCAATTTTTTCATTTACTAAAATTGAAAATGCCATTTTCGATTTGCATAAATAGAAAATGGCATTTTCTTTCTCGAAATCCGGATTTCGAAATTTTTCGTTTTCGAAATCCGGATTTCTGTTGGGTCTAGTAAATGTAACGAGCGATGTTTCCATGCGAGCATCGCTCATTACATCTAGCTGCTCAATGCAGCAGCCACTGGGGAGAGTCAGCTCTCCCCAGCGCTTCCTGGTATGGCTGAGCCAATCAGGAGCCACTGACATCACGGATGATGTCAGTGGCGGCAAATTCAAATAGCAGCGCTTAGCCAATTGAATTTGCCGTCGCTGACATCACAGATGAGCTGAGTCTCCCCAGCGGCTGCCGCATTGAGCAGCTAGATGTAACAAGCAGTGCACGGAAAGCATTTACTAGACACAACAGAAATCCTGTTTTCGAAAAAGAAAATGCCATTTTAGATTTATGCAAATCGAAAATGGCATTTTCTATTTTAGTAATATTTGCTCTAAAAGTCAAATGTAATTTTCATGCACGTTAAACTCAAGGTAATAAAAGTGGATGCCTCCTAGTAAAATTGCCATTATTTGCCACTTCTGATCCTGCTAAAGTTACATCCATAATATTTAGGAACAGCTATACTTGTTATGTGTGTGAGTATGGGCAGATGTGTGATTGTTTTTTGTGTGCAGGTCTTTATTGATTATGTTTGATTTAACTGGAGTCAGATTTCAATCAGTGGAACTATAGTAGATATGTTTTGTTTTTCAAATACCCCAGATTTGCAACTTTCCCTGATACCTTATCATATGAGACAAATAAAATCACAACTTTAAATCAGAAATTAAAATATAAGTGTGCAGGCAGGGCCGTTCCTAAGCACAGGCAGGGCGGGCAATTGCCCGGGGTGCCGGCCGGCCGGAGAGCGCTATTACTGTAAGGGGGAGGGGGGCGAAAATTTTCACCTCGCCCTGAGCGAAAATTGACGTAGGAACAGCCCTGTGTGCAGGTACAGAATTTTCCCCTATAATGCTAGGGAACTCTTCAGTGCATAATGGAAAGTTCTGTTTTCCCTGTAAAGCATGTTCTCCTTTACTACAGAAAACTTACCTTTTTAATCAAAGTAAAGATTTTTTTTTTATTGCTTTCTGTTTCTGTTTGTCTCTCTTCTGACTACATACATATTTAATAAGTAATAAACATACACTTACTCAGTGTTATTCGGTTTAAAGGATCTTTCGCAGTTACATGTTCATGACTGTCCCCAAAAGTCCTAAAAAGGGGAAACATGTATTTCCATATTAAAATATCATTTCTAGAAGAATGTTTTATTTTTTCAGCTTTGCTGCCCATTTAATAGTAATGTAAAATGTAACTTTTAGTCTGTGGATACAGCAGCATTAGTTATTTTTCACCTGTAATTATTTTGTTCTGAAATTTTCCCGTTTGGCATTTAAGCTGTCCTCTGTTAACTAGGGTCTGAGTATCAAGCAAATATGTAGATAAGGCAGCACCATAAGGAAGTGTTTTATTTTGATATTATCATAAATAAAAAGCAAAACAACAGGAAAGGGATAGGAAGAGCTTCACTTAGGGCGAAATTTATTAAAATCGAAAAAAAAATCAATTTTAATCGATTTCCTCATTTCAATAAGTATCGCTGATAATTATCAAGATCGCGATATCGGGCGTTATTTTCGCGTTTACAAACCGATTTTTCAAAAATTGAAAAAAATCGTCCGATTTTTTCGATATTGCGATATCAAATTGTCGATTTCGCGATAATCGGATGGTATTTAATTCAATTTTGCAAAAAATCCAAAAAATTCACAACCAATTTTTTTCTACATCATGATCGCAATATCAAAAGAAAGTGTCCGATTTTTTTTCGATTTTAATAAATTTCCCTCTTAATCAAGCAACCTTGGCAGTGGTTTTAATGACAGGGACAGAACAGAAACATAATTGTCCAATGAAAAAACTAGATGTAATCCATTTCCAGGTTTTAGCAACCCTGGCAATTAGAAAAGAGAAATGCAGAAAGCAAATAATGAAAGGAAATACACAGTGAAGTAAAAGAGGCAAACTTTTGGCAAATGATATTAGTACAGTGCTCTTGTGATCATTAAACCGCTGCTCTGCATGTGTACACTGGCAGTGATGTAGTAGGGGAGCGACAGATGATAAACCTGGTAAAACTAGAAAGGAGGAAAAGGATTGTGGTTGGTAACAGGCACCTGCCTCTACTGCTATAAAGTATAGAAATAATTAGTTTTCCTTTAAATATACAATAACAACATATTTGTGTGGTGATTATTTTAGCTGAAATACAAACTTCCCCTTCAACAAGACTAAACATATCAGAAATATGCTAACATCATTCTAAGTGCACTGTACCAGTAAAGTGCCACCCCTTGCACCCCCTTTGGACCAAAGAAAGATCCTGGGAGGGAGGCACCCTGATGGCACAGTTTGGCAGCAGGTCACTACCTCCCCAACTCCAGTAGCCCATGATGTGAACTGCTGATGATTGGTTGCTATGGGTTACTAGATAATATTCTTGGCCCTGGTTGTTTATTAGATTTGCTGACAGAAAACCAGATGGATACAATTTCTAAGCTGACTGGATGTGCTTACCAACATCTTCCCAGGGCTTGCCAGGAAAGCCCCTATCGTACCATTACTGGACAGTGCAACAACAGGTAAATAACTCAACAAATGGTTTTTACAGTATGATAATAAAAGATATGGAAAAAAGTATCAGTTTTATTTTCACAGGAAAAATCCCATTCTCGGTGCTTCAAATACGGGATTTACTCGCCTGCTACCAGCTCAGTATGAAGATGGCTTGTCCGTTCCACGTGGTTGGACCGAGAACTTGCCAATTAATGGCTTCCCTTTACCCTTGGTAATAATTTCTAAGATTTAGTAAATGGTTGCAGTTTTTTTCAATTTTTCAAATGCTCCAATCATATGATCCACTCGTCCCACATCCATGTTCATTCTCTGTAAATAAATTGTTATATAGATCCTATGAAATTGTAATGAAGTAAAAATGTGGAACCAACCTTTAAAATGTGTTTTGCACTGATTTATGTTTTTAGGCTCGCGCTGTATCAAATGAGATTGTCCGTTTTCCTAATGAGAACCTGACACTGGATTCAGGTAGAGCACTCATCTTCATGCAGTGGGGGCAATGGACAGACCATGATTTGGACCTCTCCCCTGAGACCCCTGCAAGGTCAACCTTCTTAGAAGGTATTGACTGTGACCTCAGCTGTGCCAAAGAACCTCCCTGCTTCCCTTTGAAGGTAACCACATATCTTCAACTTTCTTCAAGTGCTGCTTGAAACTTTCCCATGAATTTAATTCAGCCATTGATTAAAATGATTCATTTAAGAAATAGTGAAAGTATTGTGGCAATAATATAACTGGACAGAATTGTATTTTTTTAGTTATTTATTAACAGAAACATTAACTTTAACAGGAATGCAAAATAAGCGATTTTTAAATGACAAAACACTAGGGTTTGTAGTCGTTTTTGAATGAAATAAATATGAAATTGCTTTTGGCTGAAGGTACATGAGGGTGTATTTACAGGTCTGCTTGGGATGATTTTCAGACAACTAAAAGGAGATTGATTTTAAATGGAACCCCTTTATACAGAACGCTTTTTTATTTATTATGTGAGAGACTACTGACAGCACTGAGAACTGAGCTGAGTTAAAACAGACTGTATAGACTATAGAACTTCATGCAGGGGACTGTATGAATTGGGAAGGTCATGTACTAGGTTTTAGTAAGCCAGCGAATGATAACTGCCGATTGCTTGCTATAGGTTATTGGAAATCAGTAAATGACTGCCCCTGTTGATACATTCCTCAGAATATTTTCTCCGCGCAGGTTCCAAAGTCACTGAAACAGAATTAGCCAATGGATTAGTCATATCAGTGATGTATCTATAGATTTCATTGCATTTTATCAAGATTATTATCCAGGCCATTTGCTCATTGCTCAGTACTGACTAAGCTAAAGCCATATCACTTATATTGCATAACATGCAAACTCATGAAGACTTCCATGTAAAATAAAATTACTGTATCTACAAAACGTATTTATTTAACTATGAACCGAGGAAGCCAACATTAATAAAGTTCATTTTGTATCATTGATTTCTGGGAAATTCAGATTCATAAACTGTTTCTGGCCCTATGGTCCACATGTGTTGTAGAGTGTTACCATCCAAATAGACTTTGTACCTGGAATAATGTTTATTTAACTTTCATAGCAATGCACATTTCCTGGTATTCAAGTCACAGGCTACTTCCTCTTTTACAAAACAGCTATCTCTCTATATATATATATATATATATATATATATATATATATATATATATATATATATATAACAAAGTATATGTCATAAGAATTGTATATCCTCTGGAAGAATCAAAGTATTTATGCACATTTGTGTATCTGAGGGACTCAGTGTGGCATATGTCTATAATAACTGTATAACAGTAAATTAATGTTCATTTATTTTATAAATTGACCATAATTATCTATCTGTTAAGATATTATATTTGATTAAAAAATTGGAAGCAGTTGCTTAAATACCTTATTTAAATGCAGATGACTAAATAAGACCTACTCTAAGCTAGATAGATAAAGAGAAAGATTTTAGCAGAAAAAGTTATACCTCCTTATCTACAGTGTAATAGTTTAATACTGCAGATTTTTTCTTCTGGGACCCTTGGGAAATTTGTTTAGAATTCCCACTGTGCCACATCTCTTAAATGAAGCATTTTGCATGTGAGCACTCATTGAAACCTATCTTCAACTCCATTCACTTCAGTTTTCATGACCTATTAAAACATCTTGCCTTTATAGTTCAGTAAGCCTGTCCTGAAACAAACCTTTACTGAATTTATCTCTATATTTCTATGACATATTTGTTAATGTATTGCTTCATTCCCAGATCCCACCAAATGACCCTCGAATTATGAACCAAAGTGACTGTATACCCCTTTTCCGCTCATCTCCAGTGTGTACCCCAGGATCTCCTGTACGTGAACAAATCAATGTACTCACTTCCTTTCTTGATGGAAGCCAAGTGTATGGCAGTGACTGGCCTCTTGGTGTAAAACTCCGTAACAATACTAACCAGTTGGGGCTGATGGCCATTAACCAGAATTTTACAGATAATGGACTTGCTTTCTTACCCTTTGAAACAGCAGAAGAAGACTTTTGTGTCCTGACAAACAGATCATCTGGTATCCCCTGCTTCCTGGGCGGTGAGTTCAAAATGCATTAAAGCTTTATGTGTTTAAAGAACCAGTAACACCAAAATAATTAAACAAAATTATTTAGATTAGCATGGCAAATATTCAAATATAGCACTAGTAAAAATGTTATATTAAGATTATTTTAATCAACAATGATTAGTATCATGCTGATATGTCCGATCGCCACGTGGGAGTAAGGAAGGAATTTTTACCATGTTAAAGCAAATTTTGTCTAGGCTGTAAGGGATTGCTCACTTGAAGACAGCCTTTTCTTTAAAAAATCCGCTTTTACTTAAAAAAAAACACAAACACAGGCATGCACCAGGGTCTTTCTGGTTACCAAGATTCAAAATATAGCTGGAAAACAGAAATGTACTTGGCAGCGCACTTGCATTCAAATGCTTAGGGATTCTGAAGCTGTAACTGGCCTCACACACACACAATACTCTTGGTGTGTCAAATAAATCCCAAACAGTGGTATTCCCCACTAACTTTTAAAGGGTGCAGCTCTGAGCACAGCTGACGCCTACCTGAGGAACTGCCCTGCCTTAAAGGCATAGTACCGAAAGGTCGGGGAAACATATCTTCCTTTTAGTAAACCCCCCCCTGCAGGAGATACAACCACCACAAGGCTTAAATTGTTTTTTCACCTTCCTCTGGACCAACAAGGGTAAACTAATGGTTATTTACCGACTTTTTTCTCTGGAGGAGAGCAGAACTGCAAAAGTTTGCAGTAGCACTTTGCAGAGTTCTGCTGGAGGGGCCCCCTTGGAGTCCTGGGCCCTAGGCAATTGCTCAGTCTGCCCCTCCTCAATCATGGCCCCATACTTTATAGACACAATGCAGAAGTTTTTTAAGGATGGTTACAGCCAATGCTCTACTAATAAAGCAATCTCACTAGGAAGATTTACCTCAATGCTTATCTTTTTCAGTGGTGCTGATTGAAATAATAACCCAGTGTTTAAATATTATCAATTGATCACAAGTGGTTTTCAAACAATATCTATTATTTCATTTATGTTCTCCATTGAACTGTCCTCTACTAGAAGAATCGCTGGAGGAAAAAAGTTTTGAAAAAGGTTTTACTATTGGGACTGTTAAATTGTGGAATAGAAGTGCTTCTAGCAGAATCAGTGCAATTCGTTATAAAAAGTTTGTATTTTTACTTAAAAGAATAAACTATAGGTGGTTATTTATAACCAGTATCGTGTTGATCCAGTCTGATCATCGCTAGGGGTCAGAAAGGAATTTTTTGCAATGTAAGAGCAGTTTTGACCCAAGGTTTAAATGTTTTTTTCACCTTTCTCTGGATCAGTAAGGGTAAACTGAGATTTTTTTTAAATGTTGAATTTGATGGACCTAATTTTTTTTTCATCCTAGCTTACTATCTAACTATGTATAGTTATGAGTCAGGAACATAATGCAGATTATTAAGTCAGCACCATGATCACCTCAGACCTCATTTCATTGCCTTGTGAAAATTTCACTAAATTCACTTCTATTGTGTATTGAACATTGGAGGAAATCACCTGTAAACTCTACCAGGAGAGGTTTTCTAGTAAAAGGCTGGTGTTGTTGAGGAAACAATATAATCCATAATATTGCCAGTCTCAAAGCAGCGACAACATATTTTTTTCTTATAACAATGACAAAAAAAAGTAGAAAAATAACCATTCCATTTTTGCAATGGGTACAGGGGATCCACGTGTTAGTGAGCAACCTGGTCTAACAGCTTTTCACACACTGTTTGTGAGAGCACACAACACCATCGCAACGGCACTTCGCAGAATAAACCCAACCTGGAATGGGGAAACACTCTATCAGGAAGCCCGCAAGATTGTAGGTGGGATTTTGCAGGTATGATAAGATCCTTTAAAATAAAAATTTGTTGTTGAGATTATTTCCCTTGTTAAATTTTCCAAATGCTGTAATATTGTTTTTATTGCAGAAAATAACATACAAAGACTGGTTGCCTCTTCTGCTTGGCTCAGAGACACAAAGGGTCCTTCCAGCATACAGAGGCTATAATGAGAATGTGGATCCTAGAGTGTCCAATGTCTTCACCGTAGTTTTCCGTATGGGACACACATTGATACAGCCGTTTATCTACCGTCTAGCTGATGGATACCGCCCCTTGAATCCAGAACCACAAGTTCCATTACATAAAACTTTCTTCAACAGCTGGAGAGTAGTGAGAGAAGGTAATATGCCCCAAGTGATAGGCTAGGATTTGTTTTATGTCAGCATGTGCATTGATATGTATATGTAATAACCATGTGGGCACTTTACATAGTTACAAATATAGAATAATAAATACTCCATTAAAAGATATGTATGATTGGTTATTGTTACTCCGCATTGTGGTGCTAATCACATTAATTTTTTGAATAGGTGGTATTGATCCTCTGCTTCGTGGCCTTATGGCAAATCGAGCTAAACTGAATCGTCAAAACCAGCTGGTGGTCGATGAGCTGAGGGAACGTCTTTTTGTGCTCTTCAAAAGAATTGGACTTGATCTAACAGCTATCAATATGCAGAGAGGACGTGAGCATGGGCTGCCAGGTAAATGGTAGAAAACATAGCTGTTGTGTATTTAAGTAAAAATTAGGAAGTATCTCTTACAGTGTTTAAGTTCACAAGCCAATGTATGTCATGTTGGAAACCTGCCAAAGAGGAGCTATATCAAGCTCAATTTAATGTAAATTAGATTGGGACCCTGTTAGCCTAGTAGCCAAGTTATTTATCTGCCTCTTCAAACACATGCCCTTGGGAATTCCATGAAAATGTAAAAAGAAAAAGTATTCCTTCTGATTTGGGGGATTTACTGGGAAAATGTACAACAAGAAGGATTTAATTTTTTTATTTTTGAGACAGTATGAAATTAGGAGACAGTAAGTATTCCTATTCCACCTCTGCAAGTGTACATACATATAATAACATTTATGGAGCTGTCAAATGATAAATTCAGAAATAATAGCCGTCTGTTTGGGTGAACATTTGACATTGCTTGTCATGAGACGTTTCATGCTCATAGCAAAGAGAAGCAATATGACATCTCTAATAAAGCAGGCAGAGAAGGAAGGGCTATTATATGAACATGATTTGATTTCCCAGACAATACAAAGTAAACAAAGAAAAACATTTTCCTTTTAACTTTCGCCTTGGGTCTAAACTCCAAAGCCAATATTTACATACAATGTCCTAAGTTTTCTATAGACAATTTTGTGTATCTAACCCAGTACCATGTAAATTAATAAGCCCTGTCTAAAGAGTGTACACACATTATCTAAATAGACTTGGCACTCCAGCGCCATCTTGTTTAGACATAAACATAGAAGAACTGAAACTATAAGTACGGGCAAGTGTTGATTATCTGAATTTTACTTCTTTAAAAGCAAGTTTGCTTCCTAATTTTTACTTATTTTGTGTTTTCTACTCCTATTCAGGATACAGTGCATGGAGAAGGTTCTGTGGTTTCCCTGCACCCACTAATCTGAATGAATTGGCCAATGTGCTAAATAATAGGCCATTGGCTGAGAAGTTTATTCAGTTGTATGGGACCCCGGAAAATATTGACATATGGGTGGGTGCTGTTGCCGAGCCTCTGGTGCGCAATGGCCGTATTGGACAACTGCTTACATGTCTGATTGGGAACCAGTTCCGTAGAGCAAGAGATGGGGACAGGTAAGTGGCAATGATTTAAAATATTGGAACACTTTTTGTGCTTGAAAAGTTCTAAAATACATCCAGTATCTAGACTAGTGTTTGCATATACCGTATTTTCCGGCGTATAAGAAGACTGGGCATATAAGACGACCCCCAACTTTTCCAGTTAAAATAGAGAGTTTGTGATATACTCTCCGTATAAGACTACCCCTCTTTCAACTCACACCAAATAAAAAACTTGGAACTTGGAATAGCAGAACTATAACATAGAACAAACATAGTAGTGCA
>JAKJJM010221954.1:0-18165 GCA_021901965.1 Pipa carvalhoi
AAAAAAAAAAAAAAAAAAAAAAAAAAAAAAAAAAAAAGCGCATTGGGAAATGTATCCTAATTAACACAATGTAAGATTGGTTAAGGGCAAAGGTGATCTGCTAATGATGGCAGAAAATGTTGATGTTAAGAACCTGACTAATTGATTTGTTTGGACAGAGCATATGTTTTGTTCCTGCTAAGAGTTAAATAAGTACTTACATGTTGCAACTTGATCTTAAATTTTGGCTAACTGCTGGTCTAAACCAGAGAGATGCATAGAGGCAGAGATTCAATTTGCATTACAGAATTTAGATGGATTACATTCAGATAGAGAAACATATTCATGGGAAATTTTAGAAAACAGAATTCTGATTGACTCGCATACAAACTGCACTGCACTAAATCAGGCATGCAAACAACTTTAATCATAACCATATGGAGAAATCACCAATATATTTATATTTACAAATGTTGAATAAATTGCCAGGGTGTTGTCCTATAGATAATAGAAAAACTTCAGATAATGAAGGCGCACTCCTGGGTCTTTTAACGTGTTGAAATCCAATGCTCTTATTAATCCTTATAAAAATATAATGTAAATATTACAGTCCACGTGCCGGCCCCTCCTTTACACAAACCTACCCATTTGCTGCTGTATCATTAAAGTTACCAACTGCGGGCGAAAATTATAACAAAGCCATTGACAACAGGTAAGTATCATGTGAAAGTAGTGATAAAGTTAAGACATAATTAACACAGCTTGATAATTGTTCCCTGTGTTAAAGTGATATCATCAGTTCTGGCTGCTCAAAAGGGGCACATCATTATAATAAAAGAATATCAATTTTTTTTTCAACAAACCTTATGCAACTGACTCCTTTCTATGCATTTGCATTAAAAATGCAGAAAAATCTAGTAACTGGCATAATTTCACATTTCTGGGGATGTAAGTTTAAAAGTAAGGAAGGCCTAACAGTAATGTGAAGTAAAGTTTTTTTTATACAGATGATAACCTCCCTATAACTGGACTTCTCTGCAGACTAGAGCAATAGAGAGGGGCTACAATACATAACAGACACACAGGTATATACAGCTCTTGCAATCAATTTTTGAAAAGAAAAAATTTTGTGGTAGTATTCCTCATTAATGAAGGTCTAGACATTTCTCGCTCTGCTCTATTGTTGGTCACCTGCCATTGTAAAATTCTTCGCTAATGTTCTATGCATAAACTAGGATTTTACAAATCCCGAAACAAAGTCATCAGCACTCGGAATATGAGGATATGACCGGGCATTCATGGATAATAGGAGATGGCAAAAATTCATTAAATACTACACTGGGTACTTCTCTGTGAATCATTCTGTGTAACCCATGTGCATATTCAGTCTAAGCCTTACTTTAAAAAAAGCGTATGTATGTATGTATGTATGTATGTATGTATGTATGTATGTATGTATGTATGTCAGCTTATTCTAAGAAAGAAAAAAATGTGACAATTTCAAAAATCTTGTTTATAGGTAAAATATAGAAATGAAGCATGGACTGAAAACTTCTCTAAAAGCCAACAGAAACACAGATGTATACAATGAAAGGAGGAATGGGAGATTTTCACTACATTAAAGTTGAAATGAAGGTGGAATAGAATATGGACCCATGTTCCTTGTAATAGAAAGCAAACTCAGTACATCCTTCATATATTAACTTTAAAGTTGTAGATTTTCCACACTCTTTCCCTAATGAACAATCAGTATTAGTTCCCTTTGATCATCCCCACTGGAGCGTCCAGATTTGCATTTTATTACTTTGCATGTTGTATAATCACTGCCTGTGCTTTTGTATTTAAGAATGTGCCACTCCAACTTCATTTGTAAATGTAAAACAACTTCAGTGAATGAAGGTGTGTTCTATTCACATAAGGATAGTATTAATCAAGCTTTGCTGATAAGAATACAATAACTGTAACTGGGTAAAAATATTTCTCCTATTTATGTATGTATTTTGTCAGAACTGGATTAAATGACATTAAAGGAAAAATAAGTCCAATTTATAATAAAAGGTTTAGCTTCCTTTGAAACAATAAGCAAAATAAATTGCCAATGAACTAGTATAGAAACTACTGCTAAATATGAGTATAAGTAAAACAACTACATTTTCTGAATTAAGATGAGAAAAAAAAATATAAAAAAATAAATAAATAAATAACAGGGCTGCTTTACTGAGCCTTAACATCTAAATTCACACCACGCGCGCGCATGTGTGTGTAAATTGTATTGTCAAGCAGTACTAGAACAAAACAAACAATTACGAAGCATGTTTGATTGTATTTAAATTGCTAAACAAATGAAAGGAAGAGAACTTTGCATAACATTTACTCAAAAAAAAAAAAAAAAAAAAAAAAAAAAAAAGAGCCTTCCTTTTGCATATCAATAACCCAGTTCACACATCTCTGTAGTGAATGTTGCAGTAATATTCAGCTACAGGACAGGGACCACAATGTTCCTAATGGCAATGGCTTGGAATAGAAGGACCCTGACTACAGAGTGCTTTCACATGCTTATTATAAATGTTCTGATGGCCACGGCACATGAGTGGACACTAGCACTTTATTATCCCTTCACATTACAGAATAAGGAAGTCCTTGCACATAAAAGAGGAGGTCAGTTAATAGCCAATATGCAGTTTGGTTTGAGGCGGGTATTTGAAAGAGTTGTACACTTTATTGGTTTGATGTCTGTCTCAGCATGCTTCTGAGTTATACAAACTGTATGTGGCCAAGTTTGCAGAGGACTTGGTCACTTAGTCATAGGATATAAAACCCATGTGTGGCCAACTTTATCCTTCTATAACCTAAAAATGACTGATGACCGGAAACTGCAATTTTCAAGTGAATAAAACATTTGGGTAATCTTAAACATTAGGAGGAGCGTCATTACTTTTAGGATTACTTGGCCTTTAAAAGGAAGCAACTTTTCTAGTTTCCGCAGCTTTGGAAACCACTGCTGGAGGCTGAATGGTGGTAGCACAGCCTTTTCTGCTGCCTCCATGAAATAAGCTGCAAACAAACAAACTTTAAAGCCACTTAAAAATGTAACTTTTTACTCCTTTCACTTGCTGCAACTCACATTAACCTTCCTACACTGAATGCCACATGTATACCATACTAAATCTATATGCGTTAGTCTTTGCTTACAAAGTTTAACGTAACAGAACACAGAGCGACACTGGCCACAATGTTAGAAACTTCAAGCATTGGACATTAGTGCTAATATGCACAAAGAAAAAGGAAAATGAGGAGGAATGATGGAAAAGCACACATTTAACCAATAACTTACAATTTCTAAAAGTCAAAATGAAGAGACCTAGAACCTTTAAGATTAGAAAATCAGCTTTGCTTAAATACACAACGCAACTTGTACACATATTTATCACATGCAGTTTGCATGTATAGGAGTCTAGTGTTAATGTACAATTGTATTACACATGAAATTTAAAAAAAAAAAATTACACACACACACCAAGATCATGAAAACCATAAAGCGGTATAAAATAAACAAACTATAAATATGAATACAATCAATGTGCCACTGCAGTTTTCCTTCAGAACTTCTAATTTGTAAAACGGTTAAATATTTTCAAGGTTCCCCCTCCCCCTTATCACTGAAAGAAACTGCTGTAGATTTGTCAGTAAATAAAATGTCAGTTGTGATCATGCAATTGGCCCTCAGGATTTACACAAATGAGCACACACAAATGGTAACTGTCTCAACAAATATTAGCTGTCTGCAGTGTAAAGAACAGTATCCAATGCCTGACACTTACAAAGCAAACTGATTTAATGCTTCTAACGCATGAATTGGAGGGAAAGAGTATCCAAGAAATGTAAGGCATATTGTCAGCATAAAATAAACAGCAGAGTGAATGGCTCGATTAAAGAATCTCTCATTACTGGAATAATATTAACTTTAAAAACAAAACATTTATATAAACAATGTACAATAAGGACTTTAAATACAGCTGCGACTGAGTAGTGTTGAACTAGTCTTGGTGACTGAACTGCTAATTAAAATTAAGATGCCTGCGCATCTAGTTTAAAAAATACGTTTTTGGTTTTTTTAGATTTTAAAAATTTAAACTTACAAGAAAAGTGCAATTGCAATTTCTAATGTGAATATATGAATAAAAAAAAAATTAAAGTTTGAGCTAGAAAATTCATAAATCCATCAAAATACGAAACGTTGTATGTCAAAGGCTCCATTTAATTCTGTTTTCATTGGTTGTTGAATAAAAATAAAAACCAGCATGACTATAGGAGTAAGTAAAGATCAGTAATTGCAGTAAAAGTAAGGGGGGGGGACACATGACGCCTACAATAACAGAACTTCGTAGCGGGGAGGTTTATGGAACATTTGAAAGCATTTGGTAATTTGTGCAGAATTATATACATATAAAAGCCTTAACTGCTGAATTGTGTCACAATAAAATAAACAAGGATTTATGTACATACACGAGTTTCTCTTCTAAATATATGTCAAAAGTTAAACAAGTTATCTAGTTTAAAGAAGCATTAAAGATCACAGCAATAAACTTAAAATGAAACTTTCCATAACAGCAAACTCTTGGAGAGTTTATAGTCAATTCAAAGGCAATACTTGAGGGAAACTACATTCTTTTCACCAGTGAACTGTAAAGCAGAATCGTGATGAACTTTTACAGATAGATGTAGCTTAAATAATAACACTAAAAGCCCCCAGAAGTCCACAGGTTGTGAGGTCAGTGAAAGTCCTCTGAGAAGGTACTTTATGTATTTCTATCCATAGGTACCAACAAAAAAAATGTACCAACTCTTGACCCAAAATTGGATTTCAGTGTGCAGATATGCTAAAAACTAGACAAATAATACAAACATAGTTACGAGTGAATGGGAAGACAACTTTTGAATGAGTAGATCTTTAGCCAAAAGCAGACTACCACAATCAAGCTTCACGCACACCTGAATTTTTAAAGGGCTCGTTTTATGGGATACAAACTGGTCAACTGCCCAGGACTTTTAATACCTGGGGGGAATTCCTGCTGCAAATAAACTCGTCATTCTGTTCACCCCATCTGCTATCTACCAACAAATGGGGCCCTTTCAGCTTTGGCCAGGGGAACGCTGTCTAAAACCGGCCCTGTTTTTTTTTTCCCCCCGCCGTTACTCTAGTTTAAACAGATCACCAATTGTTTAGGTTTATATAATGCTTTCACGGTAAAAGTTGTAAAGCAACAACATTCTATGATAAACTAACATCATCCAGACAATGATTTTGCCAGAGTAGACTGAATAAGTAACGCCTACATGTGTCTTGGGTGTTTATGCAGTAAATTTATGAATAATGAAGATAATCTGATATTCGGAGCATAAAAAAAAAGTGAAAAGCTACAAAAAGTTTGCCTATCTTCTTTAGAAAGGTTTTGATCCAGAATAATAAAAAAAAAAAAAAAAGGGTAAATTGCAACATAATAGCACACAGAATATTCTTCTCATTCATAGGTCAAACGTCATTTTTTGTTGTCTCTTTACAGTATAATCTGGAACATAATGCTCTATTTATACATCATGCTTATTCTATTACATCCTCAATTGAATATAAAAGAGGACTAAGATAGGTGTAGAGCAAACGAAGGGAAATAAAGTTCACACACAATGAACTTTTTCAAAACAATGCTCTTAACGGGACATAGAACAAAATCGCAAACCAAAGAGGTACGGATCACCATATACTTACAGTTTTCAGCTTGATAATCTGGAACAAACTGTTCATCATTGTCAGGCACCTGAGCTGAAATAAAAATACAATATATTTTATATTGTATGTATATACAAAACAGTTTTAAAAATGCAACTGAATTTCACATTCTATAAAATTACAGAACAAAATGAGGATTACATATTTACTCTCCTGAAGAAAAAAAAAAAAATTTCTAGATTATTATTGTTCTTAGATGTTTCTAAGTCCAAAAATGATTAAGTAATGAGAAAAAAAAATTTTAATCAAAAAGGGGTCAGGGAAAAAACATCTAAAAACGAATGGGACAGTTAAACAAAAAAAACTAAAATGTAGGATTTCATGTTGTTACCCTGATATGGACATTTGAAAAAGCTCAAAGAGAATGGCAGAAGGAACACTACTTATCTATTTGAACAAGCAGTTGAGAGAAGATCATTTCAAATCAATAGGAACCATGATTTTTTTTTTCTATTAAAAGAAGTGCATTGTATTGGATATGGACATTTCATGCTCCATGGTTGACTGCAGTTTAGGTTACAAATATCAGTGGTGGACAGTATGTCAGAGGTCTCTTAGCTGTTCATTTTCCTTTAAAAATATTGTGTGCATGTGAACAGAGTGTATACTTTACATACAAAAATAAAGCATGTCCCTGCTTACATTTTAGTTTGTTCTGATTACTTGGGTTTTATTGGGAATATATGCCTAGCCCTTACTGACAGACTGAATTTTCTCTTTTTTTTTTTGCTTATGTTGAATGTAAAATAAAACTAAATGCAACTTAATGCTGTAGATTGTAGAACGCTGGTGACTAAGTGAAATGCACTATTAGCAGCAGTCTTTATATTAAAAAAAATGTAATTTGATCACATTTTGCTTTAATGCAGGTATCAGTACAAACATTTGTTATTAAAAGCTTTGCTAACATTATAATTTAGAACTCTTCCACTCCCAATATGCTCAGCCAGCCACAAAGTCACTGAATGTTGCACTATACAATAGCTGATGCAACAAAGTGACATCCTTGCTGTCAGATAGGGAATTGCATGTGCTTCTTTCAGCTGATAAACTACAAATACCAGCATTCTCTGAAAGCCACAAGAAAGGGTCATCTCCAGTAGAGTGGACAACTGTAGATAAAATGATGTAGGATCTATTCACTAGTGCTATTGGAAAGTTCTAAGATATAAATGTCCTCGGGGAAAAAAAAAAATTGATATATTTTTTGTAATAAACATACCCACATATTACTTGTATTCTAATGGTCATCTGGAAAATATACATAATTTGTAAAACATCTGCACTTCAAGTCACCACAATGAAGAACATATGTACCTTACCATTGTACAGTATCCTTCATACCCATAACTGCAAATTTCTTTACAATCATCCTCCCCCCAACCCTAATGCAGTTGGGACGAGTCTGAATAAAAAGCAGTGACTAACAAAGTACCTGTTATCAAAATAGGTTAATACTGACAAACAGTATCAGCAATCTGACATTCATGTAGATCATTGTATAATCATTAACAATAAGGAGAGCTGTAAACCAACTGGATTAGAGCTGGTAACCCATCCAAAAAAAAAAACAAAAAACCCACAAGCTCATCATTGCAAACATGTTAAATTTCAGGACCCTAAACAAAGAATAGACCTCTCTTTACACTTTCCATTGCTGTGGTACTGTACAATTTACCTAAAATCCAAAATGCCCCCCCCCCCTTGCACAAAGCAATCTATGACCATATTTTCAAGAGACATAAGGGAGATCTTTATAAAGATTATATTACATATATATTTGAAAACCATTTTTTGACGTACAAAAATGCATCAAGTGACTTTCGCCTGGTTATAAAAGTTTTTTTTTTTTTTTTTTAAATAGGCAATACTACCATAATAAAAAAAGCCCCACACAGTTTCTCTAGCATTAAAGCAGAAAAAAAAACAAACCACCTTTTTTAACTTTTAAAAATTTTCCCCCATAATGTCTATAAAAGATTGTAATCGTGGTGTTACACAGAGATTGTGAGACTAAACTCAGCTTCTAGCATGCCTCAGCAGTACATGCTACTAGGAACTGAGAAGTATATTTGATATTCCTGTCCTAAATACTTTTTCAAGCACAAGGCATGTGCGTACCTTTGGGAACAATACAACCTTCTGATTACGCAGCCCATTCATTGTCTGAAGAAATCACATCTCTATCTTGCAACTCTTTCATCATGCATTACATATGCAAGGAAATTATAATTATAATTATATAGCGGGGTGGGAGGGGGGCAGCTGTAAAATGTTCATTCTTTAAATCTCAGGGAAAAAAAAGGCTATCCTGTAGATAATAAGATGTTTAAATCGATTTCAGCTGAAGTCAAAAACACACGAATAAGATCCAACTCGCAACCACTTAGAGAATAAAGAAAGATAAACACTAATATGTAAAAGGATGATACCAAGAGGTAATCGCATAATGCTATGCTAACTGATAGCTATTTGCAGATGGAATCGGAAGCATTTTTTCTTCTCTTTATTATTAGTTGCTGCGGAGGTGGTGATGGGAGCTGTATTAAGATCTACATGCCAGTTTCAACCCACCCCCAAGATGTTACACTTTATCGAAATCAACAGAGAAAAAAAAAAAAATATTATATATATACATATATATATATGTATCATATCAGGAAGCCTTGAATCAAAGCACAAAAAGAACAAGTGGCAAGATTATTTGTAAGTTGAAATGTATACAAAAGCACAAAGTATAGCGTTCTATAAATCAGGTTAGACATGCTAACTCTTAACATCCAGCAAGCATGGAGTTAGTATTTTAATTAAAACAAGCTCTCTCCACTGTAACAATGACCTGAAGCCAAACAAGGCAGAAGATGTATGAGTCATTCTTTCTGCCAGTGAATGAGACAGCTGATCTCCTAAACAATTTCTCAAGACAAGCAGTCAGAACTGGAGATCTGCCTTCATTCACAAAAACAGTCCACCATGAACCATGTGGTCCAACCACAGTCTTTTTATGTCACACCCTTTACAGAGACCTGCAGTTAAAGTAAACTTGAACTTCCTATGTAAACACAGCTAGGTGCATTCTCGATTTAGAAAAAGTATACATGCAGAATTACTAGAAAATGTAACTTTATATGCCCTGTATGATAAGGAACCTTACTTCTGACTGCTTACCTGGACTTTTTTTTCCCCCCCATTCACAAACCTAACCTGAATGATCTTCTGACCAACAACTACTATTCTTTATATAGAATATAATTATATATATATATATATATACACACATGTATATATATAAAAAAAATATAGAATATATATCACATCACAACTGTCACTAAATTTTTTTTATTCTGATCACTGTCTATAAAAAGTACTCCCGTATTTACATTTTTACTAGCGAGGGAGACTTCTGTCCCTTAGTACGGTTTAAACAGACCAAACGTATCTACTTTAACCATATATGAAGAGATTTAAAACAAAAACAAACACCACACAACATTTCTACTTTTCAAAATTTGAAAAAAAGCTTTTCAATAAATAAACACAGCTTCTATAGTTATCTAGGTTGTAAGACAACACATATTTGGAGTAAAGATGCCTGTTAATAAAAGGTTAACTATATAACCAGCTGGTAACACAATCATTTTTATTTTTAAGTAATTAAGGCATCCTCCCCCCCCACCCACCCCCAACTGAAAATTCAATGAGTGGGCGCTATAATATGCAAACTATACCCAGAATGATTGAAAATTTAAAAAAAAAAAAAAAAGTGGCCTTATTTTTCTCTACCTTAAAAAGGTGCCAGTGGTATGTTTTAGAAGGTTATGTACATGCACTCTTCCCATCTGGCATATAAAAATCAGTTCAGACTGAAACCTCCTCCTCTCCTTCTGCTGTAAAAGTCATTAAATCTCCAGCAAAAAAAGTAGAGGATTATTAGCAAAAGATAATGTAGAGTAGATATGAAAGATAACAATGCTCAATAATCAGCTTTCTTAACAGAATTTGTATATTGACAATATAAGAAGGTTATTCAATATGCTGCCAATAACATCAATCAAGTACTGGCTGTCACAGCCATATTAACTAGCATTTATACATTTTACGTGAATATATTCTGAAAACCTTGCATGCTGGTTGATTTCACACATGAAACAAAGCATCACTTCAATCAAAGGGGATAATAATTAGACTATATTGAACTTGATGAAAGTTGCTACAGGTATGATGCTAAAAAATAAAACCAATGAAAATTTGATAAAGGGGTATTTTTCCCCCAAATTGTAGCATAGAATGCCTTGTAGACTTCTTATTTGGTGGCCCATATAAGAACTATTCAAGTTACAATTAAGGAAACACACATTTGGACTAAAGAAAAAAAGTTTTGCAAGTAGATTTGAATTTCATTACATAACTCATATTTACAAAGCTAGAAATGATGTTTTTTTTCCCCACAATCCCTACTTCCCTTTTAATTAAGAGATGATCAAGTCACTATACTTGACTTAGTCTTACTTTACACTTTTCCCCATTCATTAGGAACCTGAATCATACCAGCCCCAACCCCCAAATAATACATGGTTATGGGAAAAAGAAAAAAAAAAAAAAAAAAAAAAAAAAAGTCTACAATATTTTTCTTGTAAGACAGGCTAATGAACATATTTTTGACATGGGTTTTAATCAGTAGGGGTTCTAAACCTCCAGGAGTAACCTACTATGGTCGTCATCTTATTAATAGAACATATACTTTCAACTTTTAACATTTCTCCTACTACTACATAATCCTAACACAGGACAGAAACACTAGAAACCATGGGAAAAATGCTTCATTGTATTCCATTATGAAACCAGACATTTCCAGTAGGAAATTTTACTAGACATGTTTTGCCAGTATTCAAAACAAATATACAGTATAACAGTATATCAGTAACTGTACACATGTTGATAAGTATTCATAGTCTTTATCTTTAAAGAGCTACTTGATATTTTAGTATACATTATAAAAAAAAAAAATTATCTTCTCAATTTGGCATCACACACACGAGACATGCAATAATATTATTAGCAACTTCCTGTCCTTCCACAAAATCAAACCTGTACTGGCAGGTAAAAATACACCTGGCTTTTGAGGAATGCAGATTTATCTGTAACCAAACTAATTAAGCAAGGAAAAACATTAATCCAAGACCACTCAGCTGCTCACATTTTTACCCCGTTAATAAAACTTCAAAACCTACTTGCAGAAGCTCCCCCCATATCCTAGGACAAATAATGATTTTATAATCATCCACAACAAATTCATCTTAAAAGTTTTAAACAGATGGACTACTCATGAGTCTACAATTGGAATATAAGAACGTACAAGGAGGAAGAAACTAAAATAGATGTACATTTCCTTTACAATAAAAAAAAAAAAAAAAAAAAAAGTGGAAAAAAAATATAATGTAAAGGGTTGAATGATATTAAATGATTCAACATACCATTAATGCACTGGTGTTCGTGAACGATGTTAATTCAAAATGAAATTTAATATGTTAGCACACGCAAGTAAACCACAATGGAACACAAGCAACAATACCAAAAAAATAAAAAAATCTGTATGAATGGTAACCGATTCTATACAGGATAATAAATTCCTAATTAAAGAGCTATCCGGCATTTTTTTTCCAGATGTTAAAAAAAAACAAAAAAAAAAAAAACTATTTCTTATTGTATAAATTATTAAAAGTCTAATTCCCAAGAGAAACTAAAGTCCAAAAGATAAAGATCACCAGTTTACTTATAAATTTGACTAAACAAGAAAATTGGAAAATGTAAATTTCCCCCCAATACACCCTAAAACATATAAAGACTGCCAGAATGAATGTAAACCTCTATCTAAACCAACTATATGTCTTCTACACTTACAGATTGATGCCGTCTTCTTATTTCAAATTAGCTTTTGTCAGTAAATAACTATAAACCATCGAGCAATTAAATCCCATAAAAGCATATGACATCACAAAGCTGAAAGAAACTAAAATCAGAATATAACGTAGGTTCATGTTTTAATATCTTGCCATTATAGATTAGCAGATTCAAAACTATTCAAAATAAAAAAGTAGTTCCCCTTTAGAATGTTTAAAAAGAATATCCAAAGATCATTAGTGAAAACAATACCATACACACCTAGACTCCTATGCTGTGAGCAAGGTGGGAAGAAGACACTTGCATTTAATTCTTGAAGCATCCCGTCCTGATCAACTCAGAGAAACCAGTTTCTGCCATCAGTAAGATACTCTTTCAGATCACCAAAGAATCATGTGTGCTGCTCAAAAGGAAACAGCAAACCCTGCTCTGGCTGTATGTAGTCTCTGGAGGTGCACTGATATAAACCTGATCAATTGCAATTAAACACTGAACAGAGGCTTAGAACTTGAAGTCTGGGAGCATTAGTTCTTGCCAAAAGCAGATGTGATTGTGAGCTGGAAGCAATTTCTCCTGTTAATTTGTGATGACACTGGATAGAACAGCCCCATAGTCCCCAAAGACAAACTCATCAGAGGCTTTAATGTATGCATGACACATGAGGTGGCTCTTTTAGAGCTCAATTAATTGGGCTGAACATTAAGACAGCAAGTTCAGGACTTTTTAATCCCCTTCTGCTGTTTGTATTCCTTCTATAACAGGCATTTTTCTCTTACCTTCTGCAAGCCATGTTTCTTGTAATTGACTCAGGTCTTGGAAGAGTTCTGTAGATAGAATACTTGCAGTTAACACAAAATGCTACAAGCAGCCCTTAGTATTTATGCACAATACAAACTCTGAAATTAACTTAATCAAGGAGCATAACTGAAACAGATAGTTCTCTGTCCGCTACATAAAAGGGATTTCGCAATGTATTCCTCTAAACCAATATAAATGTTTAACCATCAACTTTCAAACTGCTTACATTATAAACCTATTCAAAGATATTACAGGGTTATTGATTAGAAACAAACATGCCTTATTCACTTTAAATATCATTTTAAAGCACAAACATATTACACAAATCTGCTTGTAATTCTTGTTCGTTTCTTTATTATAAAAAAAAAAAATCACAACAAATAGCAGGTATAACACTTAAAGATGGGTAAATTATTTCTTAAATGAGGAGTAATGTGAAAGAACAATTGTACAGGCAGAATATAAATGCACATTGAGCACAGTAAACAAAACAAAGATATGGGTATGAAGGGATGATTCATAGGAAGTGTGCACTAGCCTTAGCAACATATTTTTTAACAAGCAGATTGAGAGCTAAGCTGCATGAGTGAGTGGAGGTGTAAAGAGGTCACTAAGCACTAAAACAGCCCAAAAGCCTCTTAACTGAAAGCTCTCACCTTCTGAATCATGAGCCAGGTCTCTATTTAGAAACTTTCTTTTCCTGCTGTTTGATGGTCTCTCCTGACTGGTTCTCCCACTCTGACTCTAAAAGGAACAGTAATTACCAATAAGTCAGCTAACCAGCACAGTTTTAACCACGAGTGCAGTTTCAGATAAAGCACCTCACTACACTCAAGATATTGCACTTAAAGAGAAGCTATCCTAGGTAAGAAGTATTCACCTTATAACAATCCATGAAAACAGATTTTACCCCCCCCCCCCAAACACAACAGGTTGCTTTTTAACAGAGATACAAACTATCTCATACCACATAGCCCTCACATCCTGCAAAGTACTCTGCAACCATTTGTTTTCATTGCAGCAGCCTGGATACCCTACAGGCACAGTGCCCAAGATAAGAAAAAAAGAAAAAGAAAAAAAAAAACCCACAAAATAGTACTGTCATTGCTTTTCTTCAGTGCCAGCAGTACAGTGCTGCTTAGTAGTGTTCAACAAATAAAATGGGGATATTTCAGATTATTATTTTGCTGCAGGAGATGCACTATTCTGCAACAAACATCCAGTAGAAATATCAAACTAATTATAATCTACAGACTTTAAAGCATGATGCACATCACTCACTGACAGCCTCAAACTACAACTCCCAACATCCTTTGCATGGGAGGGGGCTACAAGAAGTTGGCAGTTGTAGTCCTGAAACTTCAGGATTGCTCTAAGTGGTAGAGTCCAGAACTGAAACAAAAAAGCGATTTACTGGGACTTACAGTAAGTAGCTGGTACCAGAATTTTTTTTTTAAAGTTTAAGCATTTATGCCAGATATCTACCGTATCTATATGTGGATATGAAAAAAAAAAAAAAAAAAAGTTGTAAACAATGTAGACTATATGGATCAGCAAATCGCTCCCGACAGGGTTACTTAAAGCCACATACATCCTTTCTTCCCTCCTAGTCCACTGATAAAATGAAAAAGTTGCGAAAAGAAAGCACTCACATTGGTGACCATGTAAGGCACTTGCTGGTCATAAAATCCATCCATCCTTGTAGCTCCTAGGCAAATCTTTTACTAGTATTTATCGTTGTGGGCATTTATCTGGTGATTTCCTCAGGATCTGAGCTGCGAGCAACCTACAGGGAACAAGATGGCTTTAGAAAAAAAAAAATCATGAATGGGAGGCTTGCATTTGCATAGCTAATTAACCTTCAACAGTCCCATTCATAAAAAAAAAAAAACCCTCCGCGGCGGCACTCAACTCAGTCTGCACGGAGCAGCGACAAAAACAAAACTTGCAAATAAAATCACGTGAGGCAGCGACAGTCAGGTGCGGTTTAAAAAAAATCGACTTTTGTGGCTGCGAAGTCAAATCGCTGATTGGCAAAACGCGTGCACACAACTAGTAATGGCGAACAGTGTGATTTGCTTGTGCACCTAACGGGAGTAAAAGGCGGAGATATCCCTACTCCGGGATCCCTTGAAAAAAAAAACTCTGATCGCAGGGATCGAACTGCGCGAGGCGAAATAAAAGTTGTTGGGAAAGACCCACCTGATATCGATGGCGAAGCGATCGGATGCACAAAACTCCCTTGGAATTGCATAAAAAACATGAATTAATTCCCCAGCTCTCTCCCCCCTCCTCTGGAAGCCGAGAGCGCCACTGACAGAGCTGAAATTCTATGGGATTTTTTTTTTTTTTTTTTCTCTCCTCCAGGGGCCTCCTATCCAAACTGATAGATCTCTCCCTCCCTCCCATTGGCTCGCTGTTTCTTTTATAGGATCAGATTTCTCCCTGTCAATCAAGCTCTCTCTCCCCACCACCACCTCCTCCTCCCTCTCTCTCTCTGATAAATAAAAAACAATGGCTCATGATCCCCGCTGGGGGGCTGCAATTCTGACCTTTCTGTTGCCCTTTCTTCGCCCTTTCAGTGAAATTCGGAAATGCTTGTTTTCCGCCGCCTCCATTAACTTCCCAAAACAACATTGTAAAACGGAGAGAGAGAGAGAGATTTTACCCTCCACCCTGTTTGTCGACACTCCTCCCTCCCCCCCCAGCGGCGATTCAGCTGAATGAACGCATAAAGCAATCTCTATAGAGCGCCATATATGTACACAGCGCTCTACAGGGACTAGGAATTCATGAATGGGAGCAGTGTAGAGCCCGGGACAAAGTGTACAATCATTTCTAAGGGCAGTGATGTCTTGGCAAAACGTTTCCTCTGCCCCAGAGTAGCTGGCACTGGCTTGGGGAGAGATGGATATCTATAAAGTGAAGTTTACAGATCTCTGGTGTAATGATGATTCACTAACCCCTGGAGTGCAATAGAGGGGTTCATGGATGGATATAAAGAGTGGATAAAGTGCTGACAATTGCTGGGGCTAGGGCTTTTTGAGTGAGAATTTGACTGTCAAAAGTGAAGTCTTATTACTTACGCAACGCTCCAATAGCTGCAAATTCTCTACTCCATATTCACTAAACAGGATGGGAACGCGTCAATGGCCGTCTCTTGCGTACTGTGGCGCAGTCGGTCGGACAAGTAGGAGCCCTGCCGTCAACCCCCTAACGCGCAACTTTAATCTGGCGCATTAAAACTGGCAATTGCAACACAGTAGACCTTGTTGAATTTGCTTCTGCGACAGGCTGCAATGCTTGATGAATAGGTGAATTACCAGTGCACGTGGACAAAAAGAGGTGCGAAGAGCTCCTTAATTCCGCGTCTGTCGTAAGATCACATATCTGTCTAGAATTTGCCAAATGGGGAAGTGGCGAATAAATATAGATTCATACCTTTACACGACTATTCTGCCTTTCATCAATAAGCCCCGGAGAGTGCACTAAAGTGCTGACAGTTGCAGTGCTCTACATTCTCTATGATTTAACTAGGTCTCCTAGCAACTCCTGTTACCCTTTACTTTTTACACACAGCCACCTGTGAATGCTGGGATTAGTAGTTCTGCAATTTATTGCCATAATTGTAGATTTCAAGGACTTTCATCATTTTTCCCTAGAGACCCTATATAATAATTCCAGACTGTGGGAGTATCCGTAGCCCTTAGATGATGGGTATCTTGTTAGCACAAGCAGCCAGGAACACTTCACAACAGGTTTAGGTATAGTTTATGAACTAATGCAATACAATTTATAATCGCAGTGCCGACCCCCTGAAGGTGTTGTAGTGTACACATAAAGTGCCTGAAGAAGAGACCTCAAAAGCTTGTATTTACCATCTATTCAGTTAGCCAATAAAAGGCATCACCCATCACTTGTCTCTGCTTATATCTACAGCTAACATGGTGCTACACTCTACTCTCTCTCCCAGTATGACAGTGGGATTGTGGGTATTTCTCTCTCAGTGAAGAAGAGACCACGGGCCAGATTCTATATAGCCCGAACACTCGCGGAAATATTTGCCTTCGCAAAGGCATTTCCGCGAAGTGCATGAGGTGCCCCGCTCAAATAGTTGCGGACGCGCTTCATGCACTTCAAGAACAGGCGAACAGAGCAGTAGAGCGGCCGATCTGTTCGCCCGTTCTTCAAGTGCATGAACCGCGTCCACGACTATTTGAACGGAGCGCCTCATACACTTCGCAGAAATGCCTTCGCAAAGGCATTTCCGCGAGTGTTCGGGCTATATAGAATATGGCCCTAAGTAGTGAGGAAAGCTTACATTTACCATCTATTCAGTTAGCCAATAAAAGGTATCACCCATAATCCACTTGTCTCTGCTTATATCTATGGCTAACATGGTGCTACACTCTGACAGTGAACATATACAAGGCAGATGGACTGTAAAGTGACATGTTCCGTTCGCAATGCATTTGCCTGTTTCTTTCAAATGGATATTAAGTATCGCAGCTCCCTCCCTTTTGTAATCTGAGCAACAGTTTGCTGAAAGCGTCTGGAGTGGGTTGAGCAGGATTGGTTGCCCCGGCAACTCGGGCGGGGTTTGGCCGCAGTCCATTCTGGGATTTTTTTTTTTTTACTGAGGGGCCAATGGAAGCGCGTGTTTTTCTAATCTGATTGATGTGTTTATTCATAGACTCGCGGCCCAGATTTGCCTCAAGGCCCTTTAGAGCTATAGAGCTTCATTCACAAAAATTCCAGAAAGGGTCACATGGAACCAAGGGGAGGAAAGCAAGCTCGGGTTACCAGGGCTGTGCAGAGGGAGAGAGAAAAAAAAAAAAAAAAACTTTAGTGAAAGAGCAAACTAAATCTCAGTTTCAGATTTAAAAAAAAAAAAATCCAGTGTTTGAAATGGAAGAATTCTGCTTCAGGGAATCCATGAAATCTCAGTCTTGTTTAAACAGAAGAATGATATAATAATGTCTCCTTTACTTTCCTGTGTGTTATGTTAAAGGCAAAACTGAATAAACTTTAAAATAACCTATGTGATTAAAAAAAATGATTCTTTGGTGAGTGCACACTCACAAAAACGTTTCAGTTGAACTTATAACAATACAGCGTGTACGAGTAAGGTCATATTCACAAAATTCAAGCATTAAATAGATCCCAGGCTCGTTATGGCATGACTGCAGTGTTTATTTGGACAATGTTAGCAGCACAAGGTTTTTGGGTGGACCACACCTCTCTTCCTCTTGTACTTCAGCGTAATTTTGTAAACTGCAGTTTTCATATTTATCAGAGGAGAATGCTGGCAAGCGTGGGTTTAGACCACAGCTGCTGCATACTGCAACTTTGGCCTGGGTGCATGTCACGAGTGCAAGCTCTTGTACACTCGTAAGGCTAGAGGTGACTAGAAACAGGAATCTAAAAACTCATTGTTAATTTGCTATGTTTCTGACACCGGCGTCCGCAGAAATAAATACTGGGGGGGGGTACTTGACCCCTTTTGCTCCCCTTGGACGCCTATGGTTTCTGATATGATTTATCGTACTGCATTTAGCAGTCAAGCAATTGATTGTCAGTGTATTCCTGAGGCAATTGCCAGAGCCTAACCCAGGGCCGTTCCTAGGCTAAATTTAACTCCGGGTGAGAGCTTAAAACTTGCGCCCCTTGCCCGGAGTGAAAATTTGTGCGAGGGGGGG
>JAKJJM010222066.1:0-11315 GCA_021901965.1 Pipa carvalhoi
ACCTGGAGCTGGATATGGACCTGGAGCTGGATATGGACCTGGAGCTGGATATGGACCTGGAGCTGGATATGGACCTGGAGCTGGATATGGACCTGGAGCTGGATTGGGACCTGGAGCTGGAGTAGCACCTGGAGCAGGTCAGTTGTTAGTAAAATGCTGAAAATTGTTTCAAGAGATTAAGGTGCAACAATGCCACCACATGCTTAAGGTGTGTGTCTATTCACTGCTGTCTCTTGACAGAAAATATGGTAGGTACACATTAAAAATAACATAGTAGCATGTTCCAAGCAATTAATGCCAAAGCAAAACTTAAAAACAATTTTTCTCACATATGCTTGCCTTCTTCCTAGAATCTTGAGATTCTATGCCCTGGTTTCCCCTGTTAGACATCAAACCCGATTCTTTCTTGATGCCAGTATCTTCTCAAAATTGCTATCTTTACTTTTTAAGATGGCACCTTCAATACTTGTTCCAGGTCTATGAAACACCCTTATGAGAATCACTTGGTTTAGCAAGATGCAAGCAGTCGAGAAAAAGTTGACTTGTATGGGCATGACAAGAATTTAGTAGAAGAGACATATCCAAAATGTAAAAGTCAGTCTCTGGAATCCCAGGCATAAACTATACAAGTGAAGACCAGCAGAGGGATGTCTGAGGGAATAGAAGCATGTCTCGGTTACAAATCCTTATTAATTCATTGAGTTGACATATACATTGTTTATATTCTACAGTACTATTCTAACTCCAATATTTTTCATTGTTTGTCAGGTTTGTATCCAGGGGGCAAACCACCTAAACCAGGTAAAGATACACTGGACATATATATATGTATTTTCTTAATGTAGAAGCAAAACACTTTGCAGCATGAGACACTTGCAGAATTAAATCAGTATTTGCATTTGTTATTCTTACACCTTAAGGCTATGGAACTGGAACAGGTACTGGATTAGCACCTGGAGCTGGATTGAGACCTGGAGCTGGATTAGCACCTGGAGCTGGATTGGGACCTGGAGCTGGATTAACACCTGGAGCAGGTCAGTTGTTAGTAAAATGCTGAAAATTGTTTCAAGAGATTGAGGTTCTGCAATATCATCACATGCTTAAGGTGTGCGTCTGGTCACTACTGTCCTCTTCATTCATTTCTAGTCTTTTCTTTTTCTGTAGAAAGTTAATGTTTCTGTGCAAATTTATATAAATATACTAGATGTACCTAATCATCTTGTTATTATTGTACTTTTACTGGGGAATATGCCAATCAGCCCCAGGAATAATTAATTGCATTACCCTCCTCAGGGTCAGTTTTAGAGAATAATGGATGGCCATAAGGTAGAAAATATAATAGGTACAAACGTAACACATAATAACATGCACGCTACTTACCTCAGGTCAATGAAACACCCTTATGTGAATCATTTAGTTTAGCAAAATAGGAACAGATTAGATAAGGTTGACTTGTATGGACAAAGCAGGACAGAAGAGACAGATCCAAAATGTAAAAGTCAGTCTCTGAAATCCAAGGCATAAATAAGACAATGGAATGCAAGATGGGAAGTCTAATGATACAGAAAAAGTTGTTGGACAATAAGAAAGTTTCAGGAAGTAAAAATAACATGCCTTGTACATCCCAATTTTTAAAACTGAATCTGAGACAGAGTTATAGAAGAGCTTGGAGTAGGATTGCCTAAAAGGAACCAAAAAGTTTTCTAAGCAGGAGGACAGATTGAACTGAACTAGTCATTATATGTCACATTTACCTAGGACAGTCATACCCCAACTGTTCCATTCTTTTCCTTTTTTTCCAGGCTTATACCCAGGAGGCAAACCACCTAAGCCAGGTAAAGCTGCACATATGAAGTGCTATATGTGTACATTTTTTCATAACTGTTGCAGTATTAGGCTATTGCCAGTACAACTGAGGATTTGTATTGTATATTCTTACATTTTCAGGATATGGAACAGGTACTGGACTAGTACCTGGAGCTGGAATTGCACCTGGAGCCGGAATTGCACCTGGAGCTGGATTAACACCTGGAGCAGGTCAGTTGTTAGTAAATTGTTTGAAAAGATTAAGATGAGGCAATTCCATTGCATACTAAATTCATGTTCCTGATGAATATTTTTATTTGATTTATTTCCTCCTTTTCTCGTTATAACATTTTATGAAATTTTACATTGCCTGTGGTGGTGGTTCTCAAACCTGTCCTCAGGCCTCACTAAACGAGCATGCCTAAACGATAGAAGTAAGGACCAGCAAGGGATGTCTAGAGGAACAGAAGCATTTCTAGACTGAAACTTCTCAATGTCAAAAATTAGGCAATGTTCATATGGCACAGTCCTGGTCTAAATGCTCTATTGCTTTTCTGTCTTTGTTAGGTTATCCAGGAGGCAAACCACCTAAGCCAGGTAAAGATACACTGGACATGTATATATATTTGTTAACATAGAAGCAAAACACTTTGCAGTATGAAAAACTTGCAGAATTAAATCAGTATTTTTATTTGTTATTCTTACACCTTAAGGCTATGGAACTGGAACAGGAACAGGGCTATTACCAGGAGCTGGTTTAGCACCTGGAGCTGGTTTAGCACCTGGAGCTGGATTAACACCTGGAGCTGGTTTAGCACCTGGAGCTGGATTAACACCTGGAGCAGGTCAGTATTCAGTAAAAGTTTGCAAATTTCAGTTACAACCAATATTTTTACTGTCAATTTGCTATGCAATAAAAACAATTCTCAAAATGTTTAAGTTATTTTATTTTTAAGAGCCACAAAGAACTCACATATTAGTAGTAAGTAATTTCCATAGCTCAAACTGCTCCCAAGCAACCATGGGCATCTGTAGAGGTAAACCCAAAGTGAGCGGGTGGCAGCCCATATCATGATGTCACATGACAGTGACACACAATGCATCGGGAGTAGTCCTATGGACAACAATTAGGTAGATAGGGCAGGACAAAGGGGCGCATACAGAGATTAGATCTACTCCCGATTGCCCCATTTCATGGCCTGACAACCTGCCCCCTCTTGCCCCCCTGTTGTTGCCCAGTGAAAAAACTTTTGAGCATAGTCTGGTGTTGTTTAGATTAGGACACTAAATATTTGTACTGATCTTAACTTTTTGCTTTTGTTGACACATGAAACTCGGGCCATTTTTTACTGACGGCTGACAACCCTGTTACCAAGAGAAGCAGAGATCAAGAATGGAAAAAAAGGCTTTGAGTTCAAGACAGATTTTAAAAGAAAAAAAAATCACATTTTATTTAGCAGTTTCTAGGCTAGAACTAAGGACAAAGGAGCTATGTGTAATAAGCAGCATTTATCTGGGTCAGTCATGTTACAAACTGCCAATTATTTTACTCTTTTTCTCAGGCTTGTACCCAGGAGGCAAACCACCTAAAACAGGTAAGGATATCCAGACACACAATGAATATTTGTATGCATTTATTAATTAAGCTTTGGTGATTAGTATGAGGCTGTTATCAGCAGAATGCAAGATTTGTATTTCATGCTGTACTTATATGCTGTGAAACAGGAGCTGGAACTGGGTTGGCACCTGGAGCTGGATTGGTACCTGGAGCTGGATTGGCACCTGGAGCTGGATTGGTACCTGGAGCTGGATTGGCACCTGGAGCTGGTTTAGCACCTGGAGCTGGATTAACACCTGGTGCAGGTCAGTTTTTGAAAAATTGTAAGATTGTTGTAATAAATAATTGTAAAGTACATATTCCATATAGTGGTAATGTTTAGTAACAGAAACATTCTGTCTGCCCTATAAACTTTTACTGAGTTGCAGTACTTTTGAGAAAATTACAAGCCTGGATAGGTCAGAGTCTGAACTATGGCCAAGTATGGTTGGAGCAGAGCAATTCTTAGCAACTGGATCTAAGTAGAATTATGGAATGAATCTCACTCTGATGGAGAGAATGGTCTCTCTATTACAGTTTCATGTTGTTTTCTAATTTGCAACATATGGAAGGCATCTACCATATGAGAGATTTTTATCTGATATCACCTTTGACTTCCCACTAAGGCTTTATATGCCCATCATAGTAGTATATTATTATTTGAGCACATGGGAAGAAAGGCAAACAAGCTGTTAATGATGTAAACCATGCCTTGTAGGGACTCCATCTTGAGATATCAATAGTAATAGTAGTTTAGGTTAGCTTAATGTTTAGAACCCTATTTCGAGCAGGATTAACTATTTTAGATAGACTGCCAGCCCAACTCCTCCCTAAGAAAAATTAAGGACCATCCATGAGGTCTGAACTGGGTTAAGTCTAGGATACAAGAGCAAAAAAACATAAATTGGTGTTGTAGTTCATAGCAACTACAGTTGGAGTTATTTAGCAAAGTATGTAATTGGTTACTATTGGTTATAGTACAAATGAAAGTTTTCACCTATGATTGTGAAACGTAGGTATTCTGAATGTTCTGCTGTTGCTTCACAACCATATCTCTGGAAGAGGATTAGGTTCTGGGTTTCGGTAGGTAGATAATAGGTGTACCATTTTATATGTACATTATGATTGTATACTGTACAGTGTTGTGTTACTAAATATAAAGAAAACACACAGCTACCCATGATGAACTTGTATGTTGTAATGGAACTTGATATAAAATACATTGTGCATTGTGTTGTTTTATATTAAAATCAAAATATTCCAGCAACCAAAAATATTGTTTATGTATACAAAGCTAGTAAGTGATATACTACACTACAATTGGCAAAAAAAAAAACAATTTTATGGGTTTTTAAACTTGTTTAAAAAAAATAGCAAAGTGGTTGCTTTGGCTTACAATCAATTTCCAGTAGTTTAGTCGCTTGAAGTAGTATGCTTAAAGGTCTTTAATACTATTTTATGTTTTGTTTTTTTCGCAGGCTTGTACCCTGGAGGCAAACCACCTAAGCCAGGTAAGAAACTGTTCTACATATGCTTGTTTTTCTGTTAATACAACGGGAAGACTGGTGGAGCTCAGTGCAATAGTGTCACCACTCACCAGTACTGCACCTTCATATTCTACATTTCTTTATGCAGGCTTTGGAACAGGAGCTGGCATAGTACCAGGAACTGGAGTATTTCCAGGAGCAGGACTGGGAACTGGAGCTGGAGCAAGGCCTGGAGCAGGTGAATTTTAAATATTCAGAAAAATGTTATGAAATTGGTATTTTTTTTTTTTGTATTGTATTGTATTTATATAGTGCTGATATATTACACAGCGCTTTACAGAGATTCATCATTCACTTCAGTCCCTGCCCCATGGAGATTACAATCTAGTTACCCTTTTCAGTCACACACAAATAGACAGACAGATGTATGCTGAGAATAAATATGTTCTAGAATTGTAATAATGACACCCAAACACATGTAAACTCTAAATTCACTGCCAGCCTTTATTCTTTAATGCCCTAAAAAGTAATACTGTAATGCCCCTTATGGATTTGAGACTTTCATGAGGTACCCCTGGGGATAATTTGGAGAACTATGGTTTGGATCCATTTACAGCAGCAGGGAAAGTATTAATTAATCCTTGGACATGTAGTCTAAGGTGCCCCCGTTCTTCACATTTAGGGCCTTATTGACTAAAGCGTGAATTCACCTGTCGAATTCACCTTGCTACAATTCGATTCACATCTCCAAAATAGATACAAATTCACTTCTTACTATCAAATAAGCAGAGAATAGACTTGTCCAATAAGCGGACAGTGGAGATCACTGTCAAATGCTTAGTTTTGCGTAATTAGTCGGATAGAAGTAGGATGAGAAGTCATGCGGAGTGAGGCGAATTCAACAAGTGAAGGGCAGTGATGTCAATCTCACCATATCCCACTAGCTATATTCTGTGAATATTGTATTTCTATGTCACCTTGTCCCTAGTTCATGTTGTCACTTAGTCATAGTCTTTATTGTGACTTTTGACTGAATAGTCACCTGGTGCAATACTGGAGCCCTGCAGTCAACCCCCCAATTCAACACTTTGAAGTGGCGAAGTCAAACAGGTGTATTCGGAACAGTTAACTTAGTCACATTTGCACCTTTGATACACTTCTCTGCTTAGTCAATAATAGAAGTACCTGTGCACATGTACGCAGAGTAATGCAAAGAGCTCTGTAAGTTTGCAACTATCCATGAGAAACCCATTTGTCATAATGCACATCTACTGGAACCTACAACTGGCTCAATGAGTGTTTATAATATTCTATTTTAATTCAAAGATCTCCCCACTCCTCCATTGTTCCCCACTGTTCTTCCACAGAAAAAAATCTAAAGCTCTGTTTATACCTTAGTTATCCAGCTCCCTCTTTCCACAGACTTATCACTTATACTGATGGTTAGTGTTGCCATTTTGCTTTGGGCAAAGAGCCTTTAATTTCTGGATACACACAAGGCTTTATGCAGGGATATTTTTAATATATAACATATGTAAAGAGCAGAGTAGGAACAAATGGGAATTGCTGTCTGAAACAAAAGCCCAAAGGTTATAAAAGGTTAGGGCAGAAGCAAGTACCATTCTTAGTGCTTCCCTTCATTCAGTGGAAGAGTTTACTGTAACATCCACTGTAAAGCTTTAAATACAGGTTACGTGACGAGCATGGCATTTAGCAGAGTTATAGTCAAACTACTAACATTATTTACCACTGCATTTCACAGGATTATATCCAGGAGGCAAACCACCTAAGCCAGGTAAAAATAAACTGTTGTACTTGATCTGTGCTTGCATTGTTTGCCAAATACTCAGTATATGACTGCTGCCAGCTGTGCCCCTCTCTGTTATAAATTCTTGTATTTTTAGGATATGGAACAGGAACTGGAATAACACCAGGAACTGGATTTGGAAATGCTGCTGGTTTGTTACTAGGGTCTGGAGTAGGAGCAGGTCAGTCTCAAGTAAAACTCTGCAAATCATATTATTGTGATAAATGTCACAGTACATGTGTCTTCCCAGTATCCATTATTTATTTGGTTACTCTTAGCTCCAAACCTTAGATAGCTTGGCTAACATGAAGGACATGGGTAATACCAGGGGACTGACTTTCCCAATGGTGTTGGTCTGTGTGTAATATATCACACACATCTGGCACAGATTTGTGATTGTTTCTGTAGCTGATTTTATATTATTGGTGCTGCTTAGTTTTAAATTCATGAATGCCTTAAAAAGCAAGTAGGACATGGGTTAAACCCAGGTGTAGTCCCTCAGAAATCCTGAGGTTTACCATATCTCACACACATGCTCTTCTGGAAAAAAACAACACTCTCTCAGATAAATACAAACTACCGGTAATCATAAGTTCTTTATAATAAAATGAGAGCAATTTTCATTTTTGACAACAGAACTTGCAATCAGCATTTATAATATATTGGTAATAAAATGAAAGTAACATCTCTAATTCAAATTCTATCAACACAAGTTCATCTATGGCATTCTCTCTCTCTGCACTTTTACAGATTATATTTATATATATGTATTATATGTATATGCTTCTCTGGAGACCTCTACTGTAACTATTCCACAACTTATCACTGACTCCATGTCTTGACTGGCCAGTCTGTAATATTATAATTATGTAATATCTGTATTCCTTTACTTGAGCTTTAGGCTGTAATCCATCTTGCTTTCTAAATTTATATGTTTCTAGAATACAACCTATAAGCGGACCTAAACTAAATTAATACTATCTAGAACCAATGAATGTGCTAGGACCCACAGTTTTCACCTTCTCTTTCTTACATTCCATAACCGCAGCACATCCAGTAAGAAAATATTTGATTATCTGTCTTTGCTCACCATAAACTGAAAGTTTATGAGGAAGGGGCGAGTTGAAAAACAAAGCTGTATTTTGTTCATTTATCATTATGGTACTTTGCATGGATGATAACACGTGCATTTTTGTTTGTCTGTGTTTTGAGCAGGCTTATATCCAGGAGGCAAGCCACCTAAGACAGGTAAGGATGGACTAACATTACCAAAAAGGGAACATTGAAATTCATACAAATGCTGTTTCCAACAATCCTTGTAAAGTTTTATCTTTAGACCCAGTTTCTTGATTTTTTTTAGCAAACAGTTTCATATAAGGGAATGCAACTACAGTAATATATCTTAGCTATAAAGCAAGCCTGATGCATTGCTAAAGATTTGTACCATGCATAAATGAAAAGTGGCTGTAATAGTTCAAAACTGAAAGAAAATATTTTGTTTTTTTGAGACAAACACAATATGTTTTTAATATGATGAAAGTGTCCATTGAAAGGGATTATGGGATATTGGACCCAGGTCCCTACTTTTATAGTGAAGTGCTTAGATGAACAATAGCTCTTGCAAGTTAAAGCAGTTCCCCCATCCCTCCTTCTTTTCTGCTAGTGGGGGAAACTTCTGCTAACCCTAATTATTCATTCATAATAGGGATGGATTTTCTAATTGAAACCCTTAATATTATCAGCTGCTTTGGAGTTAAAAAGTTACAATTGCTAAGCAATTTTACCTGGCATTATTTTTAGGTGCTGGAGCTGGGATAGTCCCTGGAGCTGGACTGCAGCCAGGAGGAATTGGAGCAGGAACCGCAGCAGGAGGAGGTGAGAGTTAAAGCCTTGTGCTTTCATCTTCACTGCTTTATGTGAACACATACCATTTGTATAAATTTTCTCTTATCCCATATACTATCTTCAGTGTGACATTAATGGAATATGTCTTTATTGCCAGGCTTGTATCCTGGAGCTGGAGGCAAACCACCTAAGCCAGGTAAGAATTCTATAGATGGAACAGTGCTGATAAATTCATTTCTTATGGAAACAGCATGAAGTATGTGGTTACATAGTTACTAACAACAAAGTAGTTATATAGACTAGACTGGACAATGTAGTACTTACAATCTAATGCTCACAGACATATTATAATGTTTGGCTGTATGAGTTTTCCAGTTTATTACTAATGCAGCAAAGAAAGAACTAAAATAAGCTGAGTCACCTTAATGAAGGAACATTTAGACAAATTGCTACTAAATGTGGAAATATGAACTTGAGTAGATTTAGAATGTATACAATGATGTAGACTGAGTTATTACACCCTGAGTTGACTACCAAATAAATAAAGATGTTTCCCCTTACTCTAATTACCCTTAGGTTATGGACCAGGTGCTGGTCTAGGCACTGGAGCTAGAGTGCCATCAGGAGGACTTGGAACAGGAGTGTCACCAGGTGGACCTGGAGTTGGGGGTAAGATTAAAATTTTGTAATGGGAATGGAAGGTTAATGCAACAAGTTAATGCAATTACCTTGTCTTGGGTACCAAACTTGTTTATGGTGCCTCCCTCCACTAGTTAACCTTATCATAGTCTACTTCTTAGTTTTTCACAGGTGTGTCTTCACTTAAGTAGATAAAAAGGAGAATCAAATGTGATTACAATTAATTCTAAGTCCTAAAATGTAAATCTACAAAATTATTACAGAAAGGGGCCCACTTATCACCCCTAATAGTAACTAGCCTCTACGCTAGGAACCTTTTACAGGTATGGATCACGGCTTAAAAAGTGGAGTGTTCATTTCAGTGTCTCATGGTTTGGATCCCACGGGTTCTTAGACTCTAAAGCACTTTGGGGGTTATTGACTAAAGTCAGAATTGTTGTGTAAAAGTGTGAATTCGCCAGATAAAGATGGTCGCAATAGACTGCTACTGTCGCAGTCGTGACTTCATTATGAGAATATTTAAAATTGTCACGGTTGCAGATTTGCTATGAATATCCGCTGTTTGAGAATTTGACAGTCGAATTCTCACTTTAGCCAATATCCCCCTGAATCTTTATGGTCCCTAAAACTGTATTGTGTCTCCTTCTTTGGTGGAGCTTTTGTTTGTACACTATGCCTGATCCTACGCTGGTGTATATCTACTGCACCCTATTACAGCTTCTAACCTAGCGCTGTCATTTAATCCTATGGACACTTTCTGCTTCTGTTTCATGATGGATTACACTGGTCTCCATATATGCCACCAAACTGATCACCTGCTGTTCTGAGTCCTTCAAGCCTGGTTCTTCTGCAGAGGGGCTGCAACTTTGTTCTGCCCTTCCTACTGCACCTCCTAAAAAATATAGGGAGGGTTAATAGTCTACAGGAGACTTGTTTCCCATAGGTGGTAATACAAAAGTCATGTAGTGGACTAAACTAAACTAGTATTGTTTAAGACTGGACTATAGCAATGACTATTTCACTGTATACTGTAACCTGTATATTGCTGAAATGACAATAAAGAGAGTCTGAGTCTGAGTCTGAAAGGGACTGATGTATTACCTTGTTTATATATTTGACATAATATCTATTTATCGCCAGGCTTGTATCCTGGAGCTGGAGGCAAACCACCTAAGCCAGGTAAGGATACTATAGGTATAACAAGCTAGCCTTTATATAAATATATATTTCACACAGTATAACAAATAAAGTTGTTCACTATATAGTCAGTATATAAACCCACACCAAGCAGGGGCACATAGGTAATTGGAACTGATGTGTGCAGAGTATCAGTTATTGTAAACAGTTCAGTACACTGTTTCTATGTATAGTTGTGCAATTTTTACCCTTTCAAATACATAATAAAGACAATAGCATGCAAAAGAAAACAACACTAGAAATGCAATGTACAAAGAAAGAAAATAAATGAGTAGAACTGCATTAAAAGGATACAGAAACTACATAGTCAGGAATGTCAGCTGCATTAAAGGGATAAAGAAAGTACGTGAAAAAGAATGTTTAGCTGAGAAATGGAGAGTATAATATCGAATCTGGTTAGAATACAGTAATAAAAGAGATACAAATTCAGTGAGGTACCTTTCAATAGACTAAACTAAGGAAGTTGGGGGGACACAGAATGGAAGTTTTATATTTCACTGAAGGTCATATAACACATAACCCAGAAAGTTGGTGATGGCTAATAAAAAGTTTTCTGTAATTATCTTTAGGTTATGGAGCTGGTGCTGGAGTTGGTCTAGGCCCAGGAGCTGGATATCAGCCAGGAGGAATTGGAACAGGATTTGGCCCAGGAGGAGCCGGAGTTGGAGGTAAAATTAAAACTCACATTCAAAAGTTGGCATTTTATGGGATAACGATATATCAAAAAAGGTTTGAATGCAGTTTCTGATATAATGCTTGTGGGAGGATAACTGGCAAACATTGTAAACAGCAAATGTGATATTTTCTAATTTACTGCCTTATGTTAAACTTTTTAAAAGCTCTTTTGGTACCCACATCCTCAATGAGGAGTTCTTTTTATATATATATATATATATATATATATATATATATATATATATATATATATATATATATA
>JAKJJM010222176.1:0-10380 GCA_021901965.1 Pipa carvalhoi
ATACTATACTATATATGCTATACTATACTATACTATATATGCTATACTATACTATACTATATATGCTATACTATACTATACTATATATGCTATACTATACTATACTATATATGCTATACTTTACTATATATGCTATGCTATACCTTACCTTACTATATATGCTATACTTTACTATATATGCTATACTATACTATATATGCTATACTTTACTATATATGCTATGCTATACCTTACTATATATGCTATACCTTACTATATATGCTATACTATACTATATATGCTATACTATACTATATATGCTATACCTTACTATATATGCTATACCTTACTATATGTCGTATACTATATATGCTATATATGCTATACTATACTATATATGCTATACTATACTATATATGCTATACCTTACTATATATGCTATACCTTACTATATATCGTATACTATATATGCTATACTTTACTATATATGCTATAATATATATGCTATATTATACTATATATGCTATACCTTACTATATATCATATACTATATATGCTATACTATACTTTACTATATATGCTATAGTATACTACATATGCTATACTATACTATATATGCTATGCTATACTATATATGCTATACTATACTATATATGCTATACCTTACTATATATGCTATACTATATATGCTATACTATACTTTACTATATATGCTATAGTATACTACATATGCTATACTATACTATATATGCTATACTATACTATATATGCTATACTATACTTTACTATATATGCTATACTTTACTGTATATGCTATACTATACTTTGCTATATATGCTATACTTTACTGTATATGCTATACTATACTTTGCTATATATGCTATACTATACTATATATGCTATACTTTCCATTGAACCTTTTTTTATGTCTCTACGGATCCCCCCTCCCAGCCATTCATACCAGACCCTCACTGTTGCTTGTGATAAATCTGTTTGCCTTCTCAATGCTCATAAGAATGATGAAGATGTTATTTATTACTAACTCAGTGTGAAATCATGCAAAATAGTAACATCTCTATAAAAATATCATCTTGTTAGAGGAAACGCTGCTTTGTCTGGCAGTGTTTATGGGGATCTCTGGCTCCAGACGGCTTTAGCGGGTATGTCTGTGTGCTAGTTGATTAAGAGACTGTGATTAGCTATTAAATGTTGCAGAATTTCTATAGCGCTGCTGCAATAATTACATAGTAAACTGACACCCTAGACCTTATATGGGCTGTTTTATTGGACAATAGATTGATACGTACCCTAGTCTTCTAGATATTAAGGTTATTGCTTACAGAAACCAATCGTCATTCCTCACCAGATCCTGATTTCTCCGTAGCTAAAGTCTCTCCTTTTGGACTGCACCACACAATGCAAGCATGCACAGGTGTCACAGCACATGTGCATGCTTGCAAAAGTGCATTTGTGAATGCTTGAACCAGGAAGTGTGTCAGCCACTGCAGGAAACATCTACATGAATTAAGATTTGTATCCGCAATCAGGTATGTCTATTTATTGACCAATGAAACCGCTCTTATAAGACTAGGCTTTACATCTCTTCTGGTCACTATTATAAGAGGATGAAATAATATTCTCCAGCACTGCTTGGAACAAGGGTGTAAAACATGTAGCCTACACGTGCCTCTCAGAGGAGAAGTGAATAATTTCATTCATCTCTGTTTTTAAAATGACACAATAATCAGTGCCCTCGGCAGGTGCGTGAGCATGTTTAGGAGTGTTGAAAAGCTGGAAGAATCTGCAGCCTTTGCCACATTCGTTACTATAAAAAAGGCCAGAAATGATCCTATTCACCAACTTCTCACATTGATACCAGTGGAAACCAGCAGAAATAGTTCCACCTCCTTAACTGTTTTCTATTTATTTTACGTAAAGCGCCCACTAGTGGTAATACAAATAAAGGAAGTAGAGGTAAGGCTAAAAAGTACGCCAAACAGTGGCAGCTGGACCTCAAGGTTTATATACGTTTATATACACTGCGAATTTAGAAAAACGCATCCCTAAAATATGCCGGAAAAATCAGACTGGCATATCTTCAAGATGTGCTTTTCTATTGTACTTACCCAACGCAACGTGAATGCTCCCTTGGCATTCGTGGCTCTTCCTATCTGGCCATATTCTTCGCATCGCATACGCATACCTGTTGGATACGCGACAGCAAGCATTTATGCATGTGCACCATCGCATATAGTGCTAGTGTGGCCGGCGCAGGTAAGTTGCATAGGGATTCACGGCGCGCATTTTTTTTCCCGAGTGCAGCGTCTATGCGCTAGCGCACTTACGCCAGTGTGAACCTGGCCTTAAGTGTGGCTTACACATCAGAGGGTCGAAGAGGCAGTCATAAGCTCTCGGCACGAGATAATAAAACCTGACTCTCTTTTTCATGTATATTTGCCTAAATATTACCAGCACTCACTAAGCTTCCCTGTGCGCTAGCAAAGGGTCTGGAGATTCAAAGAAAAGATGAGGAGTGAATAAAGTGTTAAAGAGATTATCAATAACTGTAAATGTGTGACTGTGTCTGGGGCTTTGTAATCTTGCAGGTGTTTACAGCTGAACAGAGCTGTGAGGCTGTACTACCCCTGAATTATATGGTTCAGAGAAGCAGATATTCTCTCACTAGACATTTTAGAGAGAAATGTGTTTTATGTCGTGTGTAAAGAGTGATTTGGGGAATGCGCGAGAGGAAGTCATATACAAAATAAGTGACGACTGGATACTAAGGGGGTTATTGGCTAAAGTCCGAATAGTTGTGTAAAGGTGTGAATTCGCCAGCTAAAGACTGTCTCAATAGACTGTTACTGTCACAGTCACGACTTCATTATGGGAATATTGTCACGGTCGTGAATTTGCTATGGGAACATTGTGGCAGTCGCGACTTTAAAGTTGTCGCGGTCGCGAATTTGCTATGGGAATCCGTTGTTTGAGAATTCGACCGTCGAATTCTCACTTTAGTCAATAATCCCCTGAAAGTTTACCTTTAACTTAAAGGGGAATATTTAACTTATATATGAATAAGGTTTATATTTGGATTGAGACTTCTTAAGCCTAACAAAGAAGTTTTAATTGTCCATCGCCTAATCAAAAAACACAAGTAATCTTACTGAGTTATCTTGAGGTATCTTAAGATGTCAGGTCTGTACAAACAAATGTGAATAGCAAAAAAAAAATCAGTTGAAAACCTATATCATTTAGACGCCAGTTATCTTCCACACGCTTCCTGTTCCTGTTTAGGGTTGGTAGAACACGTTTGTGGGGTTTAGCGTTATGGACCATGGGTGGGGGTAAATAAAACAAATCAACTTCTTTTCACTCCTTTCTCCATTTTTGTAAAAGGTTAATAAAACATAGGTTATTTTAACCCGATGCACAGTATATACTGTATATAGATGTCTATGGGCGAAATTTATAAAAGTCAAAAAGGGTGATTTCGATTGATACTTTTCGATCGTTTTTTTCCAGTCTAAACTTTTCGATTGATATTTTTCGATCTGTTACAGCTGGGAAAGTGCCATAAGCGCTTATGACACTTTCCCATCGGTAACAGATTGAAAAGAAAGTATTGATCGATATTTTTCGATCGTTACCCGTTTTTTTACCATCGATAAAATGCGAGAAGGCCGAAATCCAGTATCCAGTATCCAGAGGAAACTCAGGAGGAAGTACAGGAGGAACATACTAACTTCATTGGGAGTCTATGTGCTGAGGGTGGAGTCAACCCTGCCACTAGCCACTGAGCTACCTCAATCCTTCCCATTATTCTTTTGACCAATGGGGTTGGGAGGAAAGTTATAAAAGTTGTGTGGTGTTAGTTTTGAGCTCCTATACCCCATAACACAGAGGCAAGGTTCAGTTCTGTGGTGCTGGTGGGTATTAGTGCCATTTGCCCCTAGTGTTCTTGTATAAAGACTGTGGGCCTCATTGATTAAAGGCTGAATAGTTACATATAGCTATGGCTTCACATCTGTTCGCCACTTCCCCATGTTCTCTTATTGAGCAAACTCTGCAAAGTGGAGAATATGCGACTAAATTGGGCATCTACGATAGTCACAAACTTACGGAGCTCTGAGGAGTGAATTTGCGTCTATTTTGCCAATGGAACTCAAATTGTAGCGAAGTGAATTCGACTGGTGAATTCACCCTTTAGTCAATGAGGCCCTGTATCTTACAAGGGAAATTGTCAGCATATGCAAAAATCCAAAGTCACAATTAGTGTTTTTGTAAGATTTAATGAATAAATACATTTATCACTGTACTTTTCCCTCAAAATCCCCCCTCATGTAACCGAATCAATCTTACTGACAGAAAAACTGAGCCAATGTTTGGATATCAGTTGAGCTCTCAGTCAGTGACTCATATCCTCTGTCAGACTGACGACAAAACTGATTTGTGTCATGAGCGAAGGAGGTTAAGGAGACAAGAAAACCCGTCATATCTTACAAAAATACTTCTGTTTTGTGAAAATCATTCATTTAAGTTCTACTGCCAATTTGTGGATTTTTGTATTTAATTTTTATTTTATTAGAACATTTAGACCATTTTGCCTGCTTATTTAATTCTTTCCTTTTTTCGGCCATTGTGTCTGTGAATTTTTGTCTCCCACTTTTATAATACATTTAATCCGAGGTATCACAGAGCACGGCTATGCCCACTTCTCATGCATGCAGTAGTGGTATGCTATCAAAGGATAAGCACAGGACAAAATGATCCAAAAATTAGACTAATTATTATTTATTAAAGGCGAACTAAAGAAGCAAAAAAAACACCTTATAGTAAGCTCCAGCGATGCACTCCCAGCTTCATCTGTGCTGTATCTTCACCGCACGGAGGCAGACTTCAGAGCGCTTAGGCTGTAACAGGAACCATTGCGAAGCTCCACCCCTTATGCAAATGAGCGGTGACATCATCACGTTAATTGTGCTTCGGTGAGACGAGAGCTCTCATTAGGGGTGCAAAGAATGTGATGATGTAATCGCTCTTATGCACCACCGATTATACTGTGTGGGAGGAGCTTCGGGCTGGCAACTGGGCCCTCCATAGCATTGTGAAGTCTGCCTCCCTGCAGTGAAGATACATCACAGTTCTGGTACTGCATCACTGGAGCTTACTACAAGGTACTTATTTAATATAGCTTTTTTTTTTTGCTGCTTTAGTTCTCCTTTAAAGGGGAGATAAAGTCACAGATTGGCTGGTATTTAACTTACCAGCTAGCCTGTTACTTTAGCTTCCCTTTAAAGTAAAACTAAAGCTTTTTAAGAGTAGGGGTGATTCTTAAGTGGGGGGACTTATACCGATGTAATCCTCTTTACTTCCTGTGTCTGGTTGGATTTTCAGTGAATTGAGCAAGTACAGAAGTAGAATTCTGTTTTTTCCTGCTTGCTCAAATCGACAAAAATCCAGCAGGAAGCAGGAAGTGAAGAGGGATTGCATTGCTGCTGTGTAAGACAGATCAGCTCGCTCATGAGAGCAGAAGGTAGTGTTGGAGCGAATAAACCCTATCGTTAAGTATTTGCCAGCTCCCCACTTAAGAGTCACCCCAAGGGGCAGGGCTGTGGAGTCGGAGTTGTGGAGTCGGAGTTGTGGAGTCGGAGTCGGAGCCCATTTTGGTGGAGTCGGAGTCGGTAGCTAGGGGAAATTGAGAAGTCGGAGTCGGGGCTTTGGCTTACCGACTCCACAGCCCTGCCAAGGGGCTTATTTATGAAAGGCCGAATAGTGGCGTAAAGGTGTGAATTCACATTTATTCGCCACTTCCCCATATTCAGCAAACTCTGCGATGTGGCAAATTCAAGACCAATTCAACAGCTTACGGAGCACTTCGCAATCAATTTACGTGCGCTTGCACAGGTAATTTGCCTATTCCTTAAACACTGGAGTTTGTCGCAGTAGCGAATTCGACATAGCACGTTGTGTCACGCTTTCTTCGTCGGATCAAAGAGGCGAGTTAAGGGGCTGATGCCGGGGTTCCTACTGTCCAACTGACTATGCCACACTACGCAAGGGTCTTAATGAGCTTTAGTTCTCCTTTAACCTTTCTTTTATGAGACTTAAATTCAGGGTACATTTTTGAACAGTCCCAAGTTATGGATTTAGACCTTCACGGGGATGGCATACATAAACTGGCATTGCCCCAAGGGCAAATTCTGCACTGGATTTCAACACCACTACCAGAATTTTTACTTAACAAAGTAGGGGTGCAGTATGGAACTTTCTCTGTAACTGGACCTGGTGGCAGTTGCCCCCCCTGCCCTTACTGTATTTATGCCTTTGCTTTGTAGCAAATTTATCCTAAAGGAGCACTTTTCGCTCCGAGTTTATATGAATTACATTTTTTTACTGTGGCATCCATGTTAGTCGCTTTGAATAACTAACTATGAATTAAATGTAAGTTTTTACAGTGTTCTCCATGTTCGTAAATAAAAATAGCACAAATATTGCAAACATTTTAGAATACATCGTTAATAGGTTGTTACTGTAGCACTTGCATTTCACAATTTGTCACCAACTGTGCTGATTAGAATGTCCATTGCACATGAAATTGATTGAAGAGGCACAATGCAAAGTCCAATCAGATGTGAGCAAAAGAAAACCCTGAAGGGTCAAAGGGGCTGGACTTGCAGGTGCAAAATATAAATCATTTTGCATTGTAACTAAGGGGAAATTGATTTTTTCTAACTTTTTCGCCTGTTTTTTTTTGCCACAAAAATGGACGAAAAGGTCGAAAATGTGTTTGACCTTTTCACCTCCCTTTTTTACCCGTTCTTCAGATGTTTTTCGCCCATTTTCACTATGAAAAATGGCTGGAAAATGCTGAAAATGGGCAAAAAATGGGGTTGAAAAACAGGTGAAAAGGTTGAAAAAAATCGTTTTCGATTTTAGTAAATTTCGCCCTAAGAGTCTACAGCTATCAAAGTAAACTAGATTATGTGCCTTAAAAATAATGGTGGTTTAGTGCAGTGCTTCTCAAAGTGGTGGTCCGCGGACCGGCGCCGGTCCGCGGACCAATAGCTGCCGGTCCGCGGCGAGGCTGATTGATTGATTAAATCAATGACAAAAGCTGGGTGGCGGTCCGCGAACAGCTGGGTGGCGGTCCGCCACCTTCCTGATAAATTCGCTGCCGGTCCACCGGCAACGAAAGTTTGAGAAGCACTGGTTTAGTGTCCCTTTAGGACAGGTCTTCAAGCGATTGAGTGTATCCATATCTTCCAACATTTAAGACGTAATTATTGTTAATTAATTAATTCATTCATTCATTTACATCCTTTTATATAAACCCCCACCCTCTCTCGGCTAGCCCTGTCTTCTTTGTGAGACAATAAAAGATAGTATTTTCCCACCAAAATTAGTACACATGAAACACAGATAAATTGCACCAAGTGTGTTTGTTATTTACTTATAAGTTAGTGAAAACAATATCTACTGGAGTAGGGAAGGAATTTTTTCCCTAATATGAGGATAATTGGCTCTTGCCTCATGGGTTTTTTTTTTGTTTTTTTTTTGCCTTCCTCTGGATCAATATTGCAGGAAAATAGGCTGAACTGGATGGAATTGTGTCATTTTTTCAGCCTTATAAACTATGTACCTATGTTACTATGAGAGTGTCAGTAATTAGAAATTATGAGCTCGCCATAGGCAGATATAAGCACAGAGTTCTAGAAGTTCTAGAAGTACCCATTAGAAGTAAATATGATAGGATACAGCACAGAGGAAGTGAGTTGTACCAAGGTTTCACTGCTTTCCTTAATGCATATTTTTTCATGACCCATTAATACAACCCCCACTGCATTTTAACATTACAAAGCATATTCTGAATTCACATATCCTTACTTGACTCTCCCCATCCCTGCCCCCCCCCCCCCATGCTCAGTAATTCCTTTCTTTAAGTCAATTTATTGATCAGGATAATTGGTAAGAATGAACTCACATCAGGTACTGCATGGACTTTCAAAGCTCAAAACTGTTTTGCTCTTTGAAAACATGTGAAATTCCCACCGGGCTCATTATCTGAATCTGCCAGGAGTCAGATTCTTACAGTGTCAATACACTAAGTGAAAGTAAGCAAAGAAACAGTTAGATTGAGCTAAGTAAATGCACGTCTGCTGACCCCACTCTAATGATTACCTTACTATCTTTATCAAGGCTGTACGATGGAGGCCAAAATAAGTTTACTAAATAAGAAAACAGATGACCTTGGGGAAAGAAGTTCCATCCTGTCAGGATATAATTAACTGTAAGCTCTTCAGGTCAGGATGTCAATTCTATATCTAGTCTCTCTGCATTGGCCATTAAGCTATGATTCTTTTTTTTTTATTTGTTTCTATAACAAAGAAATTTTGATTGCCAAGGATTGGGAATGTAACACAGTTGAGGCAGAAACTGTACATACTGATATACAGGGTAAAAGGGGAAGTCATGCACCTTAATTGTGATTCCCAAAAGCGAAGCAGCGCTATAAGCGATATGAGCGGCACAGGGCCCTGCTCAGGCAGAATCATTTTAAATATGCAATGCCAAGTTTTTCTCCAAAATATAAGGCGGCCCTAGTTTTTAGATCTTTAAATTTGAATATTAAATACAGCACTTGTAAAAACTATAACGTTTGCAATTAAATTCATGAATTTTATTGCTTTCTGTCTGTTCTTACCTTTACTGATATCAGCCATGTTGTTAAACAGATTTCAACTAGTCCCATTGCTTTCTATGGTGCTTTAGATAAAGCATATACAGGAAGTGTGCCCTAAAGCTGCATTTTTAAAGATAAATAGCTAAATATCTTACTTTCTATACGCAATTTACAATTTTGGAAGCACAGGTTAAATGTATAGACACTATAAATGCATTTGGGGAAACTACTAGGCACATTTGCTTAGTAAGATAAACAAATTATTGCACTCAGGGTTGGATTGGGTGAGCAGGGGCCCCTCCCTCGACGGTCAACGTCATGTGACATGTGAGGAGAAAATTCTGCGATAGGCCCATACTGACAGGAGCCTGATGGGTCCACCAGAAGATCCTTTGGTGGGCAGTCTGACCCTGATTGCACTGTTTTTTTTTTTACTGACACATAAAAATCTAACCTAAGCTTTACTATCTGTAAAATCTTGAGGTTACTGACCTTTCTGCAATACATCTTTGTACTGACCAATGCTACTGGCCACTGTCCAGTGTGGATGGGAGGGGAGGTAGATATTCTGATTGCAGTTTTGTCTGCAAAAGTGCAACTGGAATCCAGTGAACCCGCCACAACAAATTATTTCACCTAACTGGGCCTATGGCCTACTTGCACAGTATTTGCTGACAGATTAACTATGCTGTATTAAGTCAGCAACTGAAAAGATTTCACTGTATCCAGATATTTTGGAATGTTGGGAAGTTTGTGTAATGAAACTTACCGGCGGCTCCTCCCGCGGCCTCCTCCTCCGTCGCACTCCTCTGTCCTCTCCATCTGCTCCTGTCATGGGCATCGGCTTACCCGCTCCCTCTTATCCCTGCAGTCTCAGTGTCGTGACGTCAGCACGACGCAATGTTACCTGCGTGCTCCCGACCGGTCGTCTATTTAAAGGGGACTCGCACTATTTCCTGTGCCCGATTATAGAATTTGTTCTGGGTGTTTGTCTTTTATTAGTCTGCTACCTAGTTGCCTTTTTGTGTATGACCCAGCCTGTTACACGAATTCGTTTGCCTTCCGAGAGTCTTGACCTCTAGCCTGTTTGACCTTGATCCCTTGCCGCCAGCCCTGACCTTTGATCTGTATTCTGACCTTCGGTTGTTCCTGTTCATCTGTGCTTTCAGACCTAGGGGCCACGACCTGGGCATCTCTGCAGCTAATCCTAACCTCCTTGCGAGGGCTCTAGGAGAAGACCATGAGGTGTCTTAGACTCCGCGCCCTAGGTTCTATCCATCCCGCACACACTCCCGCTGCTACCATTCTCCTCCTAAACTCGTGCCCGCCAGTCTGTCCTGACAGTTTGTAGAACCTTCAACACCTTTACCACAAGGGTAAGAAGTACTTCGAGGGAATTGGGAAACTTCGAGGAAATTCTAGTAATATCGTTGAGTCTAATAGTATATTCACACACTTACAGAGAGAAACTGACATTAAAGAAGAACTATAGTGCCGATATAACTGCCCACATACATATAAAACTCCTTTATACTAAGCCAATTGCTACCATAAATAGCTTGATTTATACAGTTCCAACGAGGCTGACATTTTGTGCCTCTCCCACTCCCCCTCCCCTTTCTCTCTAGCCAAGGCTGTTGTTTGCTATTGGTGTAATTAGTGTGTTGACCTTTTGGCCTCACTGGGAAGCAGGAGATTTACAGATTAGATAACTTGTA
>JAKJJM010222818.1:0-10189 GCA_021901965.1 Pipa carvalhoi
GCTGTATAATTTTGTTGTTTCACATTTCACGGTTATACTTTATTCACTTGTTGTGAGGTATTAGTATTTACTATGGTAAATACAATATGGTGTTATGTTTAATCGCACAGTTTCCAAGAATTGAGCACAGGGTAACCATATTAGCTCGTAGTTATATTTTTTCTCTAATATAGTGTATCTAATTTTTTCCATGGTTTTAACCCATGCAGTCATATTTTCTAGAACATCTTCAGTTCAGTTCTGCACCCCAAGTCAGTGCCCTACTGTCACCCTAAAACAGCAATTGGTCTCTGATATCAGAAAGGGATAAGTGTATTAATAAAGAACTTTTGATCAGGTATTATAGACCAGAAATAAACAAAAAAATGGAGAATTTTTTTTACTACACCGGTGAGGAGAGAGCGCAAGCCTTGAAAAATCAAATCATATTTCCTGCTTTTTATAAGAAAAAAATATAAGCAAATTATTTTCAACACAATTTCTTTGTTTATCTGTACAGTATATTGTGCCTTGTTCAATTGCTCATATAGTGCTAACTTAATCATTGTATTTTTGTTAATTGTTGTTGGGTAAAGCAAGGAAATTGAAATCTCATGGTTTATACAGTAAAAACTGAATGAAATATGTTTCTAAAAGAACCAAAACTATTTCCAGGTCTAGAATGTGTGTGACTGATATTCTTGGTGGTTATTTACAAGTTTCATAAGTTGAAACAGATGTCACTTTCTTAGCATGGGGATTTTCCTTTACAGTCAACTTAATGCCTTTCTATAAGAAATCCTCCACATATGGTGTGACAATAGATGGATTTCTGATATTGTGTATGAATACGTTTCAAATGAGAGATTACTAATTAAGGCTGATATACTGGGAAAGGGTTGCTGTTTCCTTCATATTGCAAAAAACAAAAACAAAAAAACAACAGTTTATGTGGATTAAAAATTGCTTAGATATCTGACTGGGGATGCCATTTCTAGTTGTAGCTGCACAAATCCCAAAATACTGCTAATAGATAAATAAATACATTTGTCATTGGGAAATTATATCAAGTTAAGTTCTTAGAAGTAAAATAAACAGGTTTGGTTGATCTTTAAATATTATTCCTGTCATATTATTTTAACATATATCTAAAGAAAAAAAAATATTGAATTTAAACTTCTTGCTCTCTATTTGATCTTGTCACAAGCGGTGCTCTTAGAGAGTAGTCATTCTTCCAAACCAGGAGGTATGCCTTGAAGCCAGCTATGAGAAATCTAGTTTTATTTTCTGGCAAACTTGGCAAAATTATCATTCATCTGTTCTGATCTTTCAAGATAGATATATATTCTGAAATATGTTAACACACTTTCAAACCACTTAACTTTAGAGAATACCTCACAACTTTTGTCAGATATAGATGTATTAGAAATCCCGTATTTAGAGTTATGAATTCATGTTAGAAGAACAGCCATTTTTGTAATATATTTATGATGTATTTTATTGTACAGAACATCTTGGGTATTAAGGTTATTTCTTTTTTAACTAAGAAAGGTCTTAGAGTTAAGACAAAAACAGGGGAGATAATGGACAACCATGTGTTTTCGAAACATGATGTGACAGTGTTCCATTCACTTCAATTCTAGAAGAGAAAGTCCTGATATAGGAAATAAAACCCTGTCCAAAACTTAAATGACCAAAGCAGCCTGTCATATGCTTTTAACTTCTACTATTAATAAAGGGATGCATTTGTGTGTACCCAGGGGTTTTGCACTATAAAGACATGTAATGCTGTTTCTAGTCTTTCAGAAATAAAGCCTACTGGCTAAATCCCAAATAAACAATATAAACCAGGTTTGATGTGCCCAGCCAAAATTTAACTCAGTCGATATTATTTTCTTCTCCACATGTGACCTCCTAGAGTTATTATTTCTATTATCCTCTGTGTCCAAGAGGTAGTTCTTTATTTTTTAGACTTTATAAAATTTGGAATTTAAGCATCCACCCAGAAATTGTTTAAATAAACTAGAATTAATATCTTTATTCACTTTGCATATCTCTCAGTTCAAGTATTTTAAGTCACTTCTACAATTTGTAATGCATGTAATATTAATTACAGACTGTTTTTCTTAATGCATTAGCCAGTATTTTGCTGTACTTATTACCATATACATATAGATTTTCCTTCAAATGAAATAATGCTATTTCTTTAGCCCTCTTTGAAATTTCATTAATTCCACCCTAGTTTGTGTACACCTCTGTTACTAGAGACCTCTTATGAGATCTTCCAGAACCTCTTTTCATTATTAACAGATCTTTTTCCTTTTCCACATTTTTTCTTGCTGCTCCCATAAGCAATCAGTCTTCCATGAATAGCACACTTCTCAAATAACAGTCCAGGCTTCATCTCAGGAACAGTCTCTCCATCACCTTTTGTATGTATAAAACTATCTCTGAATCTCTTAAAACTGATTTGTTGAGGAGCCATGACCCTGGGTGCTGTTGTAGGAAGTGGAGTGTGTGTGAGAAGTGGAACATAATCTGACCAATACCAGTTTTTTGAACCAAGTGATGATAGAAATGTGATCTACATTTTGAATTAATACAGTTTTGTTTGCTGCAGTTTACTATAACAATGGTGGGAGACTCAACGTTACAAATAAAAGCTGGAGTAACAATTAGGAACAATTCAATTATTTAGCCATGATTTATACTATATATTATTTAGATTATATAAAAAAGGATCAATTCTCATTCCCTTGACTATTTGTGGCCTTGTTTTACTTTATTTACTAATGTAACTACTTTAGTTAAGGGCTTGATTCCATTAAGGTTGAAAAAAAGATACTGAAAAAGTGCAAGAGCTCATTAAAAATTGTTTATGCTTTCTATTTACAGTTAATATGTAATAACTATTTATGATTTAGAGAAATATCTTATTTTCCTCAGGAAAACAACTCAGAAAAGTCAAAGCCCATTCATTTCCAAGATTTACTTGCAAAATATTTTTATGGACTTCACTTCATCAATAAGACACTGGGCAGACATAGGGGCATATTCTATTTGTAGCCTTTTTTACTAGCCATTTTTGTTATTGCTTTTGCATATTTATCAAAAATACAAGAAATAACTTTGATTGGTGTTTATGCCTACTTTGCCTAGTTGTCTTCAGTTTTTGTCCATTTTACCACTAATTCGCAGATTTTGCACAAATGGATTAAAGGAAATGCTTTTCTGTACTCAGTATGGCATTGACAAAAGGCTGTGGCGGAATCAAACTGAAAGAATACAAATTTGATATTAATAAGTAGTGATGCACAGCAAAAGTGGAGAAAAGTGGAGAAAACCATGGGTGAAACATTTATTACATATTTTATGACATTACTTTATTAAATGGTAACTAAAGCATGGGGCTGCTTTGCATCCTTAAGCCTATGCATAGTTAAAATCTCTAAAACAGCTGCAGCAGAGCTTACCAAGTTATAGCCCAAGCTCCTTCTTTCACACAGAAACAAAAGACTTAGGGATTGCTTGATCCCAGGGCTTAGGATTACTTCCCTCTCTGTGTTCCCCACACAAACACGTTACATCTGAATATGTGAGCTTAACCTACCAAACTCTTTCATAAGCTATGTGTAAGCTAAACCTATCATAATATGTGAGCTGAGCCTGAAACGCAAAAGGGGGTGATCCTAAGTTCACGATTTTCACAACTTCTAATATGTCTTTTAGTGTTCATATACTTGTATTATGAATGTCTTATAATGGGGTTTAAGATCCCTTTAAAGTAGAAAAGTGGTGCAAATCAGAGTGAAAAATGTACAGACAGCAGCAATAGCTGGATATCAATATCTTTTACAGTTTTTTTTAGTTAAATCTAATGTTATACTAGTGTTTCTTGAGGAAAAAAAACTAATACATAGACTGCATTTTCTAGAATTGTTTCTTGGAACTGAAATTCGAAACCAGGAGCATTACAATTGCAACTCATTATGAGAATCACTCAGGTGCCAGTTTCAGGATTCTTTTAGAATAATTCAAATAAAACCGAAACTGTAAGTTAGAACTGCATGTTTTAGCACAGGTGCAGTCGAAGGACTTCCAAATAGTGATAAAATATTCAAAGATCAAAATTAACTTACTAAAAATTGTTCTTACACTTCACACCAATGACAACCAGCTGTCTTAAAAAACAACAACTTACACCACTGAATGAATGTAGGACGGCTGACTCCAATGTATATGTTGTATTGAAGTATTGGAGCCCACCAGGAAACAAGAGATCAGGGACCTACAAGGAAACAAGAGATTAGGGGCCCACTAGGAAATAAGAGATTAGGGGCCCACAAGGAAATAAGAGATTGGGGCCCACAAGGAAATAAGAGATCAGGGACCCACTAGGAAACAAGAGATCAGGGGCTCATTAACCAAACGATTCTTCTCTCTCTTTATTCCTCTATCCAGTCCCTATGATTTACTTGTATTCTGCATCTTTTTGTCCCCTAGCCCCTACCTGTACTCTACTCTCAGGAATATGTCATGATCATTTGAAGCTCCATGAGTAAGCACCTGTGAGATTCTCCTGTGCTTTGTTAGACCAGTCCAATACTACAATGCATTATTACAAACACAAGTGAGGCCAACTCTATGTTGTGAATTTTGGTTGTAAATAAAAGGTTTATTTTGTTTTAAAGGATTAAACTCATAATTAGCAAGGAAATCAAGAGTGCCCATTAATCACAATCTTAGTCTTTTCACACAAGATGCTTATTCATAGTCTACTGGTTTGTACCTTGTGTGTAACGAGCATCAGCTTTTGATTTTAGCCATTTACAAATAAAGATTTTTATTTAGAATAAAAGAGACTTTTTCTGTAGCTTTGAAATATTCACAAGTAGGTGTTAACAAATGTCATGGGACTATGTTCTATGGATTTAAGCACTCTTTTAATTCTTCCATTGACATCAGTGACCATGGCCTAATTTAAGCTTTCCTATGATTTCTAATGACTGCCCTGAAATTGCCTGCCACTGTTCATTGCAAATAGACTTATACATATAGACTAATGGAAATGAACGGCACTGAGTAAAGCAATATAACTGATGAGTGTTTAAATTGCCCCATCGTCTTGGGATCCACTTTTAGTTAAGTGGTGAGAACCCTACACTTTCTTATGGAAACCCTGCTAATGAATACGCTAGGAGAACATCATTACCAGCACTTTATCTTAATCATATATTTGACATTATTATTGGCTAGCCAACACATAAATATTATTACATCCATTTTAAAATTGTAACCTTAGAGTTCAAATCCTTAACTGGAGAAGTAATAAAACTAAATAAAAACCAATTAATCCCTGACTTATGCTTAAACTAAACTGACAAGTAACAATTTTTCTTATTGGGACAATTTGTCTAGGGAGTAATGAAATTGGCAAGTAAATGCAAAATGGCAAAAATTTGGAACAAAAAACTAGAAAAAAATAAATAAACGAAAGCAAAAAGTGTAGATAATTAAATAGAAAAAATGTCTAGAAAACATGAAGGGGTAAATGTCTCAAACAAGGTTACGGCAATGGTAAAAAGGGCACTGAAAATAACAGCTATTCATCATTACTCAGTGTTTAATGTAAAAGGAAAGGACAAAATTAGGTATTACTAATGTTTTTTACACAAATAATTCATTAATGTAAAAAAAGGACTCATGGTAACTGCTAATATTTTGCTCAAACTTTTTTCATAAACCATTAGTGGGAAAAAAGGACACAAAATGGGAGTTGCTAACATTTTTTAACTGCTTCTGTAATGCCAGGGTTCAGGCAGACAATAATTTTACTAATTAAAATAGGTCTTAACATTTTTCTTAGTTTCAGACATCAGTTGGCCTGATACACTGATTTTCACAAAAATGAAAAAACTAGTGGAGCAGGGCAAAATGGATGCAGTGTGAATGAGAAATTGCTAATAAATGAACGCAAAACTACTTTGCTTCCATTTTTTCCATTAATGCTATTTAAAGTGGACTTGTCACTTAGAACCTTGTCTGTGGGAAGCAGGGAGTAGCCTTAGTTGAATGCTAAAAGAATTCAGCTATGACTTTATTGGTTTAAGAAATCGTCCATGCTCATTTACAGTCCCGATACCTAACTCAAGCTCGAGTCAGAGGGGGTAGGGCTCAAGGACAGCTGACATTGTGGCTCTTCCAATCAGATCCCTGCTAGATCATGATTTGGGACATCTGATTGGAGGAGCCACAATATCAGCTGCCCTTAAGCCTTGCCCCCTCGGACTCTCTGTAAAGAAGCAGAGAGATTTCTTGAACTAATGAAGTCTTATCTAAAGATCTTGGGGGTCATTCCGGTAGCTCCGAATTTTCCGTCCCAAATTCACTTATAGCGAACTCCCATTATAAAGTTGCGACCGCGACAATTCTTCCATTATAAAATCGCAACTGCGACAAAAAAACTGTCGCAGTCGCGACTTTATAATGGGAGTTCGCTATAAGTGAATTTGGGACAGAAAATTCGGACCTACCGGAATGACCCCCACAACCTTTGTCTAAAGTATTGGATGAAAACAATTCCCCAGAAATTTCAAAATCATAATTCTCAAAGAACACAAAAAAGTGAATAACATTTGTGGCAATAAAAGAAAAACCAGAAACAAACAAAATAGGCATTTTATACTTTTGGTTTAATCAATCTAATGTTACTAATTTGAGTATTTCTAAAAGGATGAAAATTTCTACCCTTTGAGACATATTACTCCCTGAGACTCATTTATTCATTTATACCCAATACCATAATGAACCCGAGCACTTCAAAGTCATTTATGTATTTTTGTTAAATTAGCTGGATTTTAATCCTGCAATTCATTAAAAAACCTTAGAGTTTTATTTGTTGTGTGCAAAGAGTATGTTCCATTCTTCCTGTCTAATATATATAAAACAAATATATTTGTATTTTACACTTTTTGATCTTATATTTTACACTTTTTGATCTTATATTTTTTCGTGTTTTAACCATTAAATCATTTTCTGTTTGTAAAGATTTTATATAAATTCACTCCAGTCATGGTAGGTGCTTGCTTGTGGTAATAAGTACAGATTTAAAATCATAATTTCTCAGTTAGCTCCCTTGCATTTCTAATTTTAGTGTTTATATTATTTATAGGACTGTTACATAGGTACGAACTAAAGGCAAATAGGTCTCCCACATTTTGCTTCAATATTAGACCTATAATTACTTGGCAGACTTTGTAGCACTTGAGCTCCACCCCTTGCAGAGAAAGCTGTTGTCCTGGGCATTGACTTCTTACAGAGCATGTGTAAAAAAAAACAGCACTGAGCATATGCCTCACTGATATTCACAGTTTATTGTACCATTTGACATTTCCCAGCCAGTTAAACAATATGTGTGTTGATGTGTCAGGGTTCATTAGCATATTAATGAAGATCTAGACATGAGATACTAGCCCCAGCAATTCTATAAGATAGTATTACAGCCCAAAGGTATTCATTTGCTACTTCATATTATAGCAGATTAGGCTGTCAGCAGCATTGGACTGGAATTTCCTGGTGGTCCTCAGTCCTGCCCACCCAGCACACCAGAATGAGACTTCCACTCTTGTCAGCCACATCATGTGACTTCATACATCACGTGATGTGACCAGCATGGGACAGGGCCTCCCAGTAAGCCAATCAACCCCAGTTCGACGCTGGCTGTCAGAATCTGTACTTTCAGCATATAAATTATGGTTAGGGAGCATTCGTACAGTATTAGCCAGTATTGTAGGTATGTTATATGAAAAATGTTATCACTTATACCAGCTATTTACCATTAAAAGTGCGCCTAATGATAACTTAGATTTTTGCATATAAATGTTAGCAATTTGCGTCCCTTTTTAACACTAATTATTGGTGTGTGTAAAAAATGTTGTCAAAACATGAGCAATTTCCATTTGTGTCCAAATATTAGCAACATTTTAGGAATATCTGTACACAAATGGTAATTGCTAACATTTATACACATAGAGAAATTGCTAAGTTTTTCACACAAACCAGTCATTTGTGTAAAAACGGACACAAAATAGGAATTACTAACATTTTTAACACAAATGTGTAACTGCTTCTCTAATGCTTAGGGTCCAGGCAGGCGTTAATTCTACTTCTTATAATAGGTCTAAATATCATTCTAACCTTCATACATCAACTGCGCCTGGTCTTAAACACTGATTTCTGCAAAAAAATAAAAAAACAGGTGCAACTGGTGCTAAATGGACACAAAGTGAATGATAAATTGCTAATAAATGAACACAAATTGCTAATAAACGGACGCAAACTATTTTGTGTTTCTATTTTTTAAGTTAATGCCACTTGATCCATCTCCCCCATTGTTTCTCCAATTGTCTAACAAAAATAGTAGCATATTTAAGGATTTCATTTTACGTAAATGTATAAGTACATAACAGAAAAGGATTTACAGATGTAACTAATATTTTGATGAAAATCATTTTCTGTATGATATGTATGAAATTCTTCATGGCCAGTTTCTGTACATCTATATTTTCCCTAGTTATTACTGAAAATAAAACTGGTAATCATCTGGCAATAACTGAAGCTTTCTAAGTAACTGTTTTGACATTGACATGTCATTTTGACTCATATCGGAGCGAGAGGTTTCAGACCTATAACAGGACTACTTTGAATCAAATACTAATTATGACTGTGACTCATTGTGAAATAAACAGGTGACAGGATATGAAAGTCATGTGCTCTGCAAAACAATGCCCAAACCAGATACCAGATGCTTAGCTATGGCACCTAAACACATCAACAAAATAAAACCTAATAGAACATGTAAAACCAGCACTGATTCCCAAAAATGTGACACCTAAAATATTTTTTCACTACTTTTAATAATAATCTGCATTGCTTGTATGTATGTATGTATAATTTTATTTATAAAGCGCCACAAATATATGCAGCGCTGTACAATTCAGCAATACAAATATAATACAGACATGGGAAAAGTGCATTAAATAATACAAGTATAATATCACAAGGATACATTACTTTAAGTGCTGGGTTGTGGTTGACACAAGAGGTTGGAGGTCCCTGCCCCGTAGAGCTTACAATCTAAATGGGAGGAAGACATTACATACACAGATAGAAGGGTAATAAGAGCTTTAACAATGTGCAGAAACACAGGTCAATAAATACAAAATATTAAGCATAAATAACTAAATAAGGATAAAATAAAATATATGCATAAAAATCAGTGGTAAATATCAGGACTTCAGTTTGGTTTTAAAAGTACAGGGGGAATGCTCCTGGTGAAGATAAAGGGGCATAGTATTCCACATGTGGGGGGCAGAGAGAGAAAAGGGTTTGAGATGAGAAAGAGCAGTATTGGTGTGTGTGTATATAGATATATATCGTTTAGAAATAGCTGCACTCACATATAAGGGAAAATACATGGGCACTCTACTTATAATATTGATATAAAATAACTATAAAAATTATTTCTTAGAATTTCCTTATGCCCCTTATTTCTAGAATTTTATATCCCTCTATCTTTGCCAAGAACAATCCCTCAATATCTTCAAAACTAAACTGAAATCTTTCCTCCTGGAGCACTAACACTGGTTTTCATGTCTATATTTTATCCTTAAGCAACTATTTATTCTATTTTATATTCTTTTTAATAGCACTTATAGGTTAATGAACTAACACTTCATGTTACTGCACTTGTTACCCTCCTATCTGTAAATGTAACTCTTCCTCACATTTGGATTGTAAGCTCTATGGGGCAAGGACCTCCATTCTTTTGTTTTAATCATGGCCTGGCACTTAAGGCGAAATTTATTAAGGTCAGAAAGACTGCTCTCGGTCTTTCTGAGATTATTGCACAAGATCTCGGGTTGATCCTGTATGATTACCTTTCCATCGAAAAACTCGATCAAACAACTTGCGCGACAATCTAGCGGGATCAACCCGAGATCTCTCGTAATAATCTCGGAAAGACCGAGAGCGTTCTTTCCGACCTTAATAAATTTCGCCTTTAGAGTGTTGTATGTTCTTGATTATATGCTTGTAATTTACTTCACTTTGTTAAAGGGGAACTATAGTCAGATTACATCTTTACATATGCAGTACTATACCTTAGTAAAAAGCATTTCTCCCCAGTAGTTTTTCCATCTGAAGCTGGATG
>JAKJJM010222978.1:0-10140 GCA_021901965.1 Pipa carvalhoi
TTGTACTGAGACAGGCAGGTACTGTGACATGAAACCATGAACAGGGTTCAGAAACTGTAGACAGGACTTTAGTGTGGAAAGCTGTGAACTAAGGAGCCCAAACAATAGCAGAGTAATGTCTATAATGGGGCACAGAGTTCCCTTGGCGAGAGCCTTATATAGCCTGACAGACGGGCGCACTCCTGCGTCCCGCCGTGGGACGTGGACGTGACCCGAACACGTGACCTTGGCGTTGAAGAGTCGGCAGCACGCACTTGTGAAGAGACCGCTGCTGGAACAGGCGCGAGTAACTAGCTTTCCTTACAGTACCCCGGTCCTCAGGGGCATCCTCCGGAGGCTCCCTGGGACTCTCAGGATGACGAGAATGGAAAGCTTGGACCAATCTGGGAGCATGAACTTCACAGGAGTTAATCCAAGAGTTTTCTTCGGGTCCATAGCCCTTCCACTGAACCAAATATTGAAGGTTACCACGAGATATACGAGAGTTCAAGATCTTCTGAACTTCAAATTCCTCTTGGCCATCGACTACAACAGGAACAGGAGGAGCAATACTAGACGAGAATTGGTAAGTGACAGCAGGCTTAAATAGAAATACATGAAAGGAATTAGGGATACGTAAATTCCTTGGTAAGGAAAGTTTCATGACCACAGGGTTGATGATAGTAGAGATGGAAAACGGACCAATAAATTTGGGACCTAATTTCCCGGAATGCAACCGAAGGGGAATATTTTTTGTGGACAGCCATACTTTATCCTCAACCTTATAGATTGGGGCTGAGCATCTTCTGCGATCTGTGAAGCCTTTCTGAGAGGTAGAGGATTTTTCAAGATTTTCGTGAATGAACTGCCAAATCAACGTGAATTTACGCAGCTCTGAGTCTACCGTGGGAACTGGGGAGGGAGGGGCGGGCAACAAAAACGCCTTGGGATTGTACCCGTAGACACAGAAAAATGGGGAAACACGAGAAGAAGAGTGGATAGCATTATTGTGAGCGAATTCGGCACATGGTAAGAGGTCAACCCAAACATCCTGGGAATCCGAAATGAAGCAGTGAAGGTACTTTTCTAAGACTTGGTTGGTTCTTTCTGAACTACCATTGGATTGAGGATGATAGGCAGAAGAAAAATGTAGATCAACTTGAAGTGCTTGGTTAAAGGCTCTCCAGAAACAGGAGACAAACTGAGAGTCCCTATCAAAAACAAACAAACAATCTCCAAGGGAATTCCATGGAGACGAAAAATGTGAGAAACAAAAAGCTGAAAGAGTTCTTTAGCATAGGGAAGTTTTCATAGAGAAATAAAGTGGGACATCTTACCCAGATACAAGTGTGACCCTTGGAAGGGGGAAGGTCAACAATGAAGTCAATAGCTATATTTGTCCATGGAAGATCTGGAATGGGTAATGGATGAAGAAGTCCACTTGGAGCGGAATGAAGAGACTTGGATTGCGCAGAAGTAGTGCAAGCACCTAAAAAATCTTTCACATCTTTTGAAATCTCTGGCCACCAGACAGAACGAGACAGCAGACCCCAGGGTGACCCACTTGCTTACTAGCATGGAAAGAAAGGAGAATCCCTTAACGTAGATCAGGCAGCACAAACAGAAGTCCAGAAGGGGTTTTTGTGGGTGCAGACTGTTGAAAAGATTCCAACTCAGATAGGGATACTGGAGTTGTTGCCGCCAGAAACTTAACAGGGGGAATAATAGGACTCTGATATTCAGTGGTTTGTTCAGAGAGAAAACGAGAGAGCGCGTCTGTTTTCTTATTCTTGCTTCTGGGAATATAAGTAATAATAAAGTTAAAGCGAGCAAAGTGCCCATCTGGCTTGACGTGGGTTCAATCTCTGGACCGAACAAAGGTATTCCAAATTCTTGTAGTCAGTCAGGATTACAATGGGATGTACAGAACCTTCTAAATAATGTCGCCATTCCGTTAGGGCCAGCTTGATAGCCAAGAGTTCACAATTTCCAATATCATAGTTCCTTTTGGAAGGGGAAAAACAATTGGAGAAGAAAGCACAAGATTCCAGTCAATGGGTTTTCCTGAGATAAAATTTTACCAGCTCCAGAATCAGATGCATCCACACTTCTACTCTGAAGGGTCTAGAGGGATCGGGATGCTGGAGTACGGGAGCCGAAGAGAAAGCTTCTTTAAAAACCGTGGCGTGAGAATGGCTTCTATGGACCAGTCATCCGATTTGGCCCCTTTCTTGGTTAAGGCTGCAATGGGAGCTACTACCATAGAGAATGACTTAATGAATTGCCTATAATAGTTAGCAAAGCCTATAAAGTGTTGGATTGCCTTAAGAGTAGTTGGGCGTGGCCAATCTTTAATAGCTGCTACTTTGGCCGGGTCCATCTCGAGCCCTGAGGAAGAAATGATATATCCCAGAAATGGAAATTTGGAAGTATGGAATTGGCATTTTTCCATCTTAGCGTACAAGGAATTCTTTCTGAGACAGGTAAGAACTTCGGAGACATGGGACACGTGGTCAGACAAGGACTTGGAAAAGATCAGAATATCATCCAGATACACTACCACGGAACAACCAAGCAAATCCCTGAAAATGTCATTCATAAATTCCTGGAATACAGCAAGTGCATTACATAAACCGAAGGGCATAACCAGGTAATCATAATGACCCTCATGTGTATTAAAGGTGGTCTTCCACTTGTCTCCCTGACGAATGTGAATAAGAATATAAGCCCCTCAGAGATCCAGTTTAGTAAAGATATTAGCCTCTTTTAAGTAGTCAAACAACTCGGATATCAATGGTAAGGGATGGGTGTTTTTTAGCGTCATTTTATTTAAACCCCTAAAATCAATGCAGGGTCTTAAACTACCGTCCTTCTTTTCTACGAAAAAGAAACCAGCACTGGCAGGAGAAGTTAGAGGGATGTATAAAACTTTTTTGAAGGTTTTCGGCAATATACTTGTGCATAGATATGGTCTTGGGGACAGACAAAGAGTAAGTCCTTCCTCGTGGGGGAAATGTTCCTGGGAGTAATTCTACAGGGCAATCATAGGGTCTGTGAGGAGGCAAGGTATCAGCACACTTTTTGAAGAATACATCCTGGAATTCATGATACAGTGGAGGAAGACAAGACAGCAGTCCAGGGGTCAAAGAAACTACCACTAGAGGGCTTGTAGGAACTTTTGGAAAACATCTATCTTCACAATCAGAAGACCATTTAGTTACTTGATTAAGCCGCTAATCAATTATGGGGTTATGTAACCTGAGCCAGGGTAAGCCCAAAACAATAGGGGTTGACGGAATCTGAAGTAACAGGAAGGACAGAGACTCGGAATGGAATTTCTTCAACACCAGCCTTAAGGGAATAGTGGATTCTGAGACCAGGCCTTCAGATAAAGGTTTTCCATCTAAGGCTAGCACTCGCATGGGAGAATCAAGAGACATGATAGGGAAAAAATTTGCCTTTGCAAACGAAATGTCCATGAAGTTTCCAGCGGCCCCAGAGTTTATAAAAGCCCACAAATCTATTGAAGATTTAGCTGAGGATAAGGACACAGGTAACATAAGTCTATGAGAACTTTGCACAGGTACAGATGATCCAAGACTCCTGGACTTTACTGGACAATTACGAACCAAATGCTCCCCTCCTTCACAATAAAAACAGAGTTTAGCCATAAGACGGCATTTACGCTCATCATTGGAGACGAGTAGCGGCGATCCGCATGGGTGCTTGCATCACGTGTATGGCATAAGAATTTCCTGCCTTGTGACTGGGGAAATGAGCAGGAGGAACTTCTTTCTTTCTCTCCGTAGGGCAATAAGAACTATGTTTAGCTGTACGGCGGCAATGATGCACATCATCGAGGAAACGAGTAGTTAGGGTCCGCAAGAATTCTTCCGACACGTGAGATGTAGATGAACTTCATTCTTCCAGGGAAAAGGAAGTATCCATAGTCGGATCAGGAACATCAAATTCTCGTTGCAATGCAGACAAGAAGGAAACAGAATTTTGACCCACTGGATCATCATGCTCCCAGAGGGTAGAAGCCCAAGCTAGGGCATGGTCATATATGAAATCACAAAACCCACTTTGGCTCTTTTCAGAAAATTGTGGCGAAAGGAGTTTTAACTGGGTCTGACACTGACTAATGAAACTCCTTCATGAATTGGGATCGCCAGAAAATCTTTGAAGAGGAAGATCCTCATCACTGGAGCTGAAGGAGATGAAGCATCTGCTGAAGCCATCAAATGGGAGTCAGACTGGCAGAGAAAGGAAAAGGATTCCAAGACTTGGGTCAACTTATCCTGAGTGCTTCGAAAGCTTCCATGCGTCTAGTTAACGCATTCATTGACAGGTCAGAGGTAGTGGTATACCTTGTATAGCCTGATAGACGGGCGTGCTCCTGCGCCCCGCCGCATCAGGCGCGTGCACGTGACGTGGATGCGACCCGAACACGTGACCTCGGCGTTGAAGAGTTGGCGGCACACGTGCGCGCGAATTCGTGAAGAGACCACGGCTGGAGCGAGCGCAGGTAAGTAGCTTTCCTTACAGATAGGACAAGAGCATGCATGAGGTTGTTAGCCATGGAGTGAGAGAGAAAGGGATGGATCTTGGCAATGTTGCAAAGAAAAAAATTGACAGGTTTTAGCAGTGGTGGAGATGTGTTTAGAGAAGGAAAGAGCAGAGTCAAAAGTCACCCCAAGACAACGTACAGAGGTTATAGGGTTGGTGACCACACCATCAACTAGAATGGAAAAGGAGGGAGAGGGTCCAGGTTTGGGTGGAAAGATAATCAATTCCGTTTTAAAGAGATTTAATTTGAGCTGGCGCTTGGCCATCCACAAGAAGATTGCCAGGAGACAGTTGGAAATTCAAGTCTGTATTTCAGATGTTAGCACAGAAGCAGATAAGTAAATTTTGGCATCATCTGCATACAAGTGATACTGAAGACCGAATGAGTTGATGATATCACCCAAGATAAAGATAAAGAAAGAGCGTACAGAGAAAACAGGAAGGGGCCAACGACAGAGCCTTTGGGCACCCCCACCCTAAGAGGGACAGGAGAAGAGGTGTCACTAGCATGGGAGACAAAAAAGGAACGATCAGAAAGATAGGAAGCCAGCCAAGATGCAGCTTGATTACGGACCCCAAGCGAATGGAGAATTTGAATAAGAAGGGAGTGATCGACAGTGTCAAATGCAGCGGAGAATTAGAACAGAAAAGAAACCCATGGCTTTGGCAGCCTGGAGGTCATTTGCAAGTTTACAAAGAGCAGTCTCCATTGAGTGCCCTGGTCTAAAACTAGACTGCAGAGGATCCAGGGGATTGTGCACATGCAGGTGGTTAGTAAGGCAAGTACAGATAAGCCGTTCTAGAAGTTTAGAAGCCAAAGGAAGGAGAGAGACAGGACGGTAGCTATGGTCTCACAATGAAACACTTTAGTGCTACTGTTGGGTCATAGGACTTCCCTCTTCTATCTGTGTATGTGTGAGACTATCAGCGTGGCCCATACACAGGCTTATAAAGCTTATGATCCAGGTTAAAGGTGGGAGGACCTCTATAGGAAACATTACAATAGCCGGCATGCTGTCCCATGATATTAACGTTCAAGGGGGAACAAGACAGGGCTGTCCAATGTCTCCCATACTGTTGCTATCTCAGTGGAACCTCTAGCCCAAATCATTAGAAATGACCCAAATATTCACAGAGTTTCTATAGATCAAACAGAATACAAGCTTTCATTGTTCGCCGGCGACACTAAGTCAGCCATAAATTTCATTATCTAAGATCATTAACATAATTTCTACATTTCAAAACCTCTCGGGGTTTAAAATAAATCAATCCAAATTCCAGGCCATGCAGTGACCCCAAACTTCTAATCCATTCCCCAACTTATTATCAAGTTTCCCATTTCATTAGCAAACAAATACCACTAAATACTTGGGAATCCACTTATCCAATACTTTCAATACATTATACCTAGCAAACTACCCCCCCATTATTGAATAAACTGAAAAAAGATTTATCCATTTGGTCTAAATACCAAATATCCTGGTTTGGCAGGATAGCGGCGGTCAATACTACCCAAACTGCTATATCTCTTTAGAACATTGCCAATAGCCTTTCGTAAGTCAGCAGCTTTAATTTTGCAAAAAAAAAAAATCTCTACATTTATCTGGAATGGCAAAAAACTGAGAAGAGCAGCATCAATTATGAACAAACCAAGAGCCTGGGAGTTCCAAATATTTATAATTATTTTATATCCTCTATCCTGACCATGATAGTGTGAAGCCATCACTCTCCACATATGCCCTGGATCCAGATAGAAAATACACCATGCAAACCTATAAACATAGCTCACTTATACTGGATCCGACCTGAAAGTAGATTAAAACTTCAAAATCTATTCCCAACCACATTAACAACACTAGAAATTTGGGACTGTTTGTACAAGAAACTTAATTTAAACCCGCAAAACTCAAAATATCACTCCATTTTCTTAAACAAAGACTTTACACCAGGCTGCGACTCCAAACAATTCAAAACATGGATAAACAAGGGCTTAACTTCATTACACCAGTTTTTTTAGACGAAACGATTAAAACCTTTTCAGATCTAAAGAACGAATATGAGCTAAGCAACAAAGAATTTTTTCAGTACCTCAAAATTAGATATTACCTAATAATGAAAAAAAAAGCCACACTTTGGCAACACCATCCTATTTTGAAAATCTCTGCTTGAGTTCCACTATGTCACCTCACCTTGCATCATCTATTTATTTCAATATATCACACGATACGACAAAACTTATACAACCATACATGGAAAAGTGGCAAAATGATTTAGACATGGAGATATCAGAACAAACATGGCACAAAATTTGGAACGCAGCACATAAGTCTTCAATTTGTGCAACCACAAAAGAAAGAGCATACAAGATCATCTACAGGTGGTATTATACACCATCCAGAATAGCAAACATACGGAAGAATAAATCACTGTCAATGTGTTTTAGTAATTGTGGTCAAAAAGGCACATTTATTCACACTTGGTGGTCCTGTAGAGTTGCTCAGGATTTTTTGGAAAAGGTAGCAGGCATACTAAGCTCAATATTTAAAATAACAATCCCAAGAAACCCCCACACATTCATCTAGGTATTAGTATACCAGAAATACAATCTAAAAATGAACAAATTCTAGCTCAACACATACTAACTGCAGCTAAATTTACGTTGGCAGGTTCTTGGAAAGAAAATTCTGTATCAGGGTCAACTCAGATTATCAATAAAGTAAATTGGACCCACACAATGGAAAAAATAAGAAATTATCTTAACGACAATGAGTAGCAATTTGAGTTACTATGGTTACCGTGGATGCAATATCTCAACACTTTAGAACCACACACCTGCGTCCACTGATGGGACCCACTGATCCACGCTTTGTTGATCTCCCCTCCTACCTTATCCCAGATTACGTTATTTTCCTTTTTTTTCTCTCTCTCTATCTTTTCTGTCTTTGTGTTTGTTTTTCCTCATATTTACATCTTCCTCCCCCTGATATTTCAGCCTATATGGTCATTTGAATATCAGCCACAATATGGATTAACGAGAGGATGGTATTCCTCATGCAAATATAAATCAGTTACAAAATAAGAAACTCATAGACCAAAAGTAAACTTTATTGATTTTGAAATACATGTAATTAAAATATGAAAGTTGTACTTTAACATAACATCTCTACATAATATAATGTCTTTTGTGTTTTGTACAAGAGATGAATTACAAGTATAACATGATGTTTATTCTATATATTATTCTTGAAAAACAAAAAAAAAGTGGGAGGACCTATGTCCCTTGTTAGTGTAATGCCATCACCATTAAGATCTCTGGCTGCCAAATGGTATGCCCCAGGGTAGGCACAATGAGCTTATTTTGCAAAGCACATATATCTTACATTCCACAGTTTATGGTATTCAGCACTATATAGTTGATGGATGATTGGAATTACTACTGCATGTGACTTCTCATTTTACATTATCCTATCGATTTTTCAATCACAGCTCATTTTCATTTATCAGACTGGATAGTCAAGCTGTATGGAAACTCGTTTCTGTTTCGACCTGCTCCTGTACACAACTAAAACTTGACTGACAAAAGCCAATTATTCTCATTTTAGGGAAAAAAATTGCTTTCCAACTCCAAATATGACAATCAGAATACATTTCCTAGATCAAGAACCTACCTCTTATAATCTAATAACCATAACTTGTACTATTCCTACATTGAAGGCATGCAAGCCCTTTTTGATCTTTAATTGAATCAAACATGACATCTTCCTCAAGAAGAGAGTTCAATAGCCTCACTGCTGTAACAGTAAAGAAACCTCTTCTATATTAATACAGAAAGCTTCTTTTCTCTAGATGCAGATGTCTTGTTATACTTACATTCCTTGCTATAAATAGATCACAGGAGAGCCTTCTTACAAGCTGAATGTATTGACCCCAGAAATATTCATACATGGTTATAGGTCATCACTAAATTGTATTTTTTCTAATCTAAATAACCCTAATTTTGATTATCTTTCTTAGTATTTTGCCCATTCCATCTTTTACTTTAGCTACCCATTTTTGAACCCACTCAAGCTCTGCTACTTCTTTCTTGTGCTCTCGTTCCCAAAACTGTACACAATATTTCACGTGCAGAATGAGGAGTGTTTTGTTAAGTGGTAGAACTATGTTCTTGTCATTTGGCATCTATGACTCTTTTGATGCACCCTATGATCCTATTTGACTTAGCAGCCAGCACCTGCTTGACATTGGTTGCTACAGTTAATTTTGTCAATTAAAATTACTAAATCCTTTTCCTTGTCGGATTTGTCCAGGGTTTTACCATTCAGTAAATAATCTTAACTTTTACTTTCCCTTCTCATATGCACAGCTTTAGATTTATTAGTAGTAAACTTAATTTTTACTATTCAATTTTCCAATAAGGTAATTAGTAAATATAATGAAGAGAACAAACACTAATACTGATCCATGTGGTATCCCGCTAGTAATGGTTACCCACCCTCTATTTACTTCTAGTGAGCCAGGTTCTAATTCACTAAAGCACATTGTAAGGATATTCAGATTGAATTCAACTTATATAAATACATGACCCTTTGGTACAATATTATTTGGACCAGCATGTCAGTTTTTCCTATCCAGCACAACTAAGTTATGGCTTTTGTCATGGAGTGTTTGTAATGTACTTTTTAACATAATTTTGTTGATTTCAGTAAACACCAAAGATTCTTTCTCTGTTTCATTATTCAATAGAAAATAACCTGGGTTTGTATGCCCCTGAAAGCAATATGTAAGGCTTATCACACTATATCAACATTGAAAGAAATTAAAAAAAAAAGAATTACTCACTGTGTAAGGTATTGCTTGCTCCTTGTTATAAGCAGATAGAAACACACCAGCCCTGGGTAAGGTATTGCTTGCTCCTTGTTATAAGCAGATAGAAACACACCAGCCCTATCTTGCTTTATAACAGAAATAAGGCCCTATAGATTCTAGAATTTATTTAAAGGGGAACTATAGTCAAATTACATCTTTACATATGCTGTACTATACCTTAGTGAGAAGTCATTCATCGCAGTAGTTGTTTCATCTGAAGCTGGATGATTAATTACGGAGCTCTGAAAAGCTCCCGTACTAGGCAGACATTTTTTTTCTAATGAAGAATGTGATGTCGTCTAATGTGGACTAATGGAGAATGGTACACCTGCGTACAAGTACTTATCTGTATAATTTATTGCTTCCTAGTGAGGCCAAAAGGTTAGCACACTGATAACACCAATAGCAACCAGTAGCTTTTGTTCTCGCGTTACTAACTAGAAAGGAGGGGCAGTGGGGGGAGGACAAAATGTCAGCTCCGTTAGAACTGTATAAATCAAGCTGACGCAAGTATTATCTCTTCCCTAAGCATTTTTTTTAACTATATGTGGTAGCAATTGGCTTAGTATAAAGGAGTTTTATATGTATGTGTCAGTGGTGTAGCTACTGTTTAGGGCGCCCGGGGCAGTTGTGCGAGGAGGGGTGGGTGCTAGCGGAGGTTGGCGATGGCGCCCCCCCTGCTCGGCGCCGCGGGTTGCCCGCCCACCCCTAGGAACGGCCCTGCAC
>JAKJJM010223300.1:0-10377 GCA_021901965.1 Pipa carvalhoi
TATTTATTAAGCCCGAAAAGACTCCATCGGAGTCTTTTTGGGCTTAATAAGTGCAGTCCCGATTTCCATATTATGGAAATCGGTGTTTCTCGATTTCCATAATCGGGACCGCAGTAAAGTCGGAAAGACAGGTACCGGTCTTTCCGACTTTATTAAATACCGCCCATAGTCTTGTTGTGTCAAGGGTTGATTTGCAAGGGAGAGTTACTCTCCGACCGGTGATTTAAACTCTAGCGCTGCCCCTGCTCTTTGCATTCAGCTGATGACTTCTTGTCTTGACAGGCATCACGATCCTCTTTACTTGCTCTTCCTGTGAGATTCACTGAATAGAGCAAGTGCAGTAGCATTTTTCTGATGTAACACTACTACTGTGCAGTGCAGCTACTAGGGATTACAGTCTATTGTCTTTCCATGTGAGTTCTGACTCAAGAACCCTTAACTTCTTTATATAAATAACTGTGAGGGATCTTAATAGCTTCCAAAAGAAAAATGAAGCCCACAGAAGACCTCTTAAGAAAGTACCTATAATAGAATATCATTAATCATGAGTGGAAGGAACTACTGGAGAGCCTGCATCTATACAGGATCATGAAATATAAAGACTTCCCAATATTTTCAGATGTATGATGCTTTGAAATAAAGCTCCCCAGAGCTACAGTTGATAGATAAGAGTTTGATATTCATTTGCTGTAGGGTAACAGTCACATAGATAACATTTAATAGTCATTCTTGTTATGTTTCATCATGAATAGGCTTCAGCTGAGAGAAAGAAAGATGGGAAGCTTGCAGTGCATATCCCATTAATAATGCATGATTCTACACTCATGTCGACAACAATGACATCTTCTCTAAATATAGGAGCTGTTTTCCAATACACTTGCTTAGAGGAATGCAGTTAATATTTTACGCTGCTCCAATCGATGTAATCAGTAAAAAGATTAAAGGCTTTCATTTTATTTACTGTAAGTACTGGACACTTAGTGTAAGATAAAAACAAGTCATTGGAAATTGGATAAGAGGTATTGGTATCTCTCTTTGCATTTTAAGTTAAAAGCCATCGGGTACTTTTTATTAATAGCTTGTTAGTATAGAATGCTCAGATTATGTACTCATGGGCAGGATTCTCTTTTTTACATATTAAAGCCTCACCGGCAGGTGGCAAGTACGAAATAAGGATTTAATATGGTGAGGGTCATTTAATTGTAGAACAAATTTGACAACACTGGTGCCAGCAGCATTACTATTGGGGTGATCTTTAGGTTTAATTGTAATTATATTGCTTGTACAGTTTATATTGACATCATTATGAATCATTGGCTACTAAACATTGATCAACCAGTGGGTTGTAAGCTGGGCACTTTTTCTTTACATCATTGTGCTCATGGAAAAACGGAGTGGCATTGTAACATAAAGCCAACTAAAACGAGATGAATAAATCCATATGTATTTCAAAGGCAATGGCATGCAGGGTTGTCTTATAGTCTGGATTTTAAAAGCAGTATTTTCTTGGACGTGTTCTTACATCTGTACAGAATATAGTTCCCATGTCTTCTATTACAAACTATTTGGTTTTGTTTAACTTTTCCTTTGCAGCCCTCTAGTGCTTTCCTCCTGCTAGGATATTCTGGGAAGCAGTAAGAAAGTTAGTAGTTGATCATGTGACCAAAGATTAATAAGACATTGTTCTGAGGGTAGGAAGGCTGTTTCCAGCCCTGCTGGACTAAACAGTGTAGTTAGTAGTCTTGGTAGAGACTTCTCCACAGGTAGACTATTGAATGTTCCAATAGCATTTCACAGGTGTGCAACTAAAAGGGTTTCACCCCTCTAGATCCTAATAAGTTTATTTTTCCTTAGTCTGAAGGGAGTTGGGGGCCACTCTGCAGGGGAAAGTGCACCACACAAATCTTGTACCAGAGCCAACCCTGGGTTAGGTTACAGGTGTTACACATGCTTTCCCCAATCATAAAATGGGCAGCTAAGGACTGTTCTCAGTTTTTACATTGCTACAATTTAACAAAGTTGAAATGAAATCTACCATGAGCCAACACCAGAAAAATATTTTCTTCTCTGCAAACTGTGGCTTTTACATAATGTCAAATGAAGCAATTTTATTTTAAGCCTTTGGTAAAATGTTACTGGAACATAAGAAGCAATTATGTAGAGATAGTATCTCTTTAATTAAGAGATTCTTAAAGCTGAAAATATAATATTTTGAACTCCAATTTCTTGAGAAATGTACTGCTTCACAAAGTGTAAAAATAAATATAGTGCTCAAATAGAAACCACAAAAATATTTGCTTGGAAGGTTTATGTCATGTTGTGATGGCAGCTTTATGGCCTTTTGGGAATTCTACTTTCATTTTAGCCATAATGCTATCTAAAATTGGACACACACAGAAAGAAACATTAGCCATTATCTTGTGCAAGGGAAACTGGGTAGCCCATCCTACATTTTAAACTACAGAAAATAAACAGGCATGAAAAGAGCAGGCTTTTTTCACACACCACCGGATTATTTTTCATACTGAATAATTTAACAGTGTCTGTGATTTTTATCTTATGTAGATAAACTATTCCACTGTTCAAGCTTACAAAAATTTCTTCGGCCCCATCTTTTTTTTCTTTTTGGGAGATTGTAAATAAAACGTATGTTGGATTTGGGAGTTGTAGGCTGCTAGTCATTGGTTAAAGAATAGCTAAACTTTTGTTTAATTCCTTATTAAATTGATAGGCCTAATAGATAAGGACACAATAAAACATAAATTTAGATTTAAATTTAGATTCAATTTATTGTCACTGAGAGTGTACGAGTACACACCAGCGAAAAGTATATTCACAGCACACCATAGGGTACATGCAATGAAAGAAACTGCATCACAGAGCAAATAAGACAATAATACTACATAGAATACCGCATCACAGGGCATGATGGATAAGGACACAGGTAGATTTCTGGTAATAGTGATAATAAATAATAATAATAGTAATAATAATAATAATCATCATCATTTGCTAAGGGCTTGGGGGGTTAGGGATAGCTTTATGGCAACAACTGCTTTGGGGAAGAAGCTTTTCCTGAACCTGCCCATGCGGGAGTGCAGCATCTATTACATTTGCCAAAAGGAAGGAGACAGAACAAATTCTGGTTTGAGTGGAAGTCATCATGGATAATGTCCCGTGCTTTATGTACACAACGTTTGCAGTATATAACCTCAATAGAGTCATTTGAGTGCTGATGATCCATTGGGCTGTTTTGACAACCCTTTGGAGTGCTTTACAAACCTTGGTACTGCAGTTCCCATACCAAGCTGTTAAATAGTATGTAAGGATACTATCGATGGTGCCTCGGTAGATGTCTACCAGGATCCTTGTGTTTACTTGTGCTTTTTTGAGGCTACTTAGGAAGAAGAGATGCTGTTGGGCTTTAATAATAGACCTAGTAGAGTGAAGGGACCAGGATAGGTTGATTGATATGTGGACACCCAGGAATTTAAAGCTATCCACCCGCTCTACTGTCTTCCCGTGAACATGGACTGGGAAGTAGTTGTGGTGTTCCCTTCCCTTTCTGAAGTCCACTATCATCTCTTTGGTTTTCTTCACATTTAGTAGCAGTGAATTTTGGTCGCCCCAGGATATGATATTGTGGATTTCTGACATATAGGCCGTCTCATCGTTCCCTTTTATGAGACCCAGCACGGTGATGTTGTTGGCAAACTTGATGATGAGGTTTGACTTATGTGCAGGAATGCAGTCATGGGTGAAAAGGGAGTAGAGGAATGGACTCAATATGCATCCTTGTGTCAACCCTGTGTTAAGGCTGATAGCAGAGGATAGGGAGTTATTCAGCCTCACAGTCTGATCTCTGTTCAACAAGAAATCGAGGATCCAGTTTTGCATGGGGGTGTCGATGCCAAGGAGTTCCAATTTTGGGATCAACTTGGACGGTAAGACTGTGTTGAAGGCTGAGCTGAAGTCGATGAACAACATTCTTGCGTATGCATCTTTCCCATCGAGGCGTGTAGGGCCGAGGCGATGGCATCCTCAGTGGACCTTTTTTTTTATGGTAGGCAAACTGGAATGGGTCAAGTGAACCAGGTAGGTTGGATTTAAAGTGGGACAAAACCAGTATCTCTAATTTAATTAATAACTTAAAAAAGATGGCAGCCGTGCAAGTCCAGCGCAGCTACCCACATGTGACGGATTCGAGTCGCAGATCACACTCAGACCCCATCTCAGACATTTCCAGCACCATCACGCTCACCCGAGGGTGATGATGCGTCCGGTTGAGCCGCTGCCGCACAGGCGCCTTCACAGGAGCCCTGTTAAACGTGCACTGGAGGGATCCAAGATGGCAGCGCGTGTGCTGCCCCTAAGCACCGCAACGCTGCTCCCATCCCAATTGTGGATAGAGAGGACCCCCACACAACCCAGAGTGCCCCATCCAACCCCCACAGCAGCCGAGGAGAGACAAACTGCAACCCACGCATGGTGATAAACTTGGCCTCCAGACACCCTACACTGTGAGTACCCTCACCTATGGCAGAACTAAACTCCTATCTCTATACAGAAACATAAAGCTCAAAGATCTGACAACAAGGTCACAAATAAGAAGTTATGAGCTCCTTCATTGCATTTTCCCCTAATCATTCAAATCAGCCATTTTGCTGTTTTAGACATGCCTCTCTTTAACAGTAGCATTACACAAGCTATCGCAGTATTATTACCTACAACCAGTATGATCACCAAAGTAACTCGTGTGAGGGCGTAGTGTTTGAGGGGAAATATTTTACCCCAATAATTATAACATATCACTGGAGGCCAGTCCAGGTTTTATAGATCACCCCAACTGCAGAGCCCAACTAGAGCCTAGTTTAAAAGGCAGCTGGGAGGGCCAATTGAGTGGTTTTGGTGTTAGAAAATTGGGAATCTGTTTGTGTGACTGATGCTGTGAATCCCTGTGAGAGAAACAGGGTCCTGTTGTTAATGACCCTGCTGTAAGACACATTCAAACCCCAAGGAGTCAACCCAGGAGAAGGAAAGGTATTCTTCATTTGTTTCTTACCCAGAACTGTATGAGTTGCAGTTACCCACTGTTTTTCTGACAAAGGATTTGCTTTCTGAAAGTGGTGTTTGAATTGACTTTTGTTTTGCCAAGAAAGGCTGTGTTTTACGTTCATTTTTGGAAATAAACAATGAATATGTAAGAAACTTGCTGTTTGTGGTATGTTAATCACTAAGGAATGCTAAAGCATTTGAGTGATTCCCTACACTAGCTAAGGAATTCATACAGAACTGAAAGCAGTGAGTGATTACTGAGCACAGGCACCCTAGGACCATCTGATATCTGTCATGTTGTCACTTGCTAGGTGTGACATGGGACCTTGGTATTACTTGCACATGTAATAAATGGTTGGGAGCAATCGTAGGAGCCAAGCTTACTAATATCAACCTATAAGCAAATGTTGTTGGTATACTTAATGAAAAAAAGAACTAGAATTTAGCATCAGCACGCTGGAATAGCAGTTATTACTTTAAATCTTTGCTGGAGCAAATATTTCATCAAATGCTACTAAACAAACAGAGCAATATCAGATTTTAGTATAAATATTTTGCCTTAAATAAAGGATAATGAAAGGTTATTTTTTTTTAAATGTATTCTTAACCTAATATTTTATTTCTATTTTTATGCAGTTTCCCTGGCTGATCTGTGAGTCTAAAAGGGCATGCTAAGTAGAATATTTGCTGCAGATGTTACAAATAGAGGATTAAAAAGATACATTAGCTTGGATACTTGCTTTGGTTGCTTTCATTCCACAGTTATGAGATTGTTGCTCTCATGAAATATATTTACTGATTTTTTGGACAACAGAGCTCTCTCAGATTTGTATTCATTGTTGTCGTAATTGACCTAAGCCATCTAATAGCTGACCTTATCATTCCCCTTCTTCCTATTTAAAGAATACTTCCATTTTCCCTAAACTTCCTATAACTGCATGTGTCTGTCAGAGTGAATTTTGTATTTGTATTTACAGTGAATATTTGGGATCTGTTTGGTTTAGAAGCCAAGCATTAGTTTTCCTAGCTAACCACAGTACTCTTTGAAGTCTTCCTTTAGCACCAAAGGAGTCTTTCCTCGTCTTTTTGATATCAGAAGCACTCCTTCCTCTATTCTTATTTTTGTGTCCAGCGAGACCTTATGAGACATTGAGATTTCCAGGTCTCTCAATGGAACCTCACTGAGCCTTGTTCCTAGGAGCCTGAAGGCATCAGTAACAGCTATGACTGCATCTTCTAATTTAAGATTTGGAATGTATTCCTGTGAATGTAGGCCAGTTTTGCACTCTGTCCTTTAACACTACTGAATTTTTCCCCACCTACTTTAAAAGAACGGTATCACCAAAAATTTGCATTTCAAATGCATTTACAGCTACTATATATTTATAGAAAACATGGGGTGAGGTCTGTTTGATAACATGAATGCTATAATAAAATTTATGAATGTAACTTCAAAGATAACATTTTTACATGTTATGTATTTGCCAATACAAATGGGAATTCTGATTTTTTTTTTTTTGTGTGTGTTACTGGTCCTTTAAAGCTGTTGCCTGTTTTGGTTGATCTTGCTAGTGATGGAAATGATGAGACACATACTGTAATAGTTGGAAAAAGCTGTCACACGTACTTTATTTAAATCTAGTACAAGGTGATTTTCAACATTTGACGCCATACGTCAATGACTTATTCCTTTGGTTGCAATGCCTTTATTTCCCCTACTTCTCTTGTTATTATTTGATCTCAGAGCTGCTCTCACTTGTGACTCCATAATCATGAGCTCAGCATGGGCAGAAATATTTATTGAGGGGGTGGGGGGTCGACCACCTGATGTCAGGACATCACAGTCACTTGGTGCATCAGGACCAATAAGGATCTCCCAATGTGCCATGGCAGGACAGAGGCGCCCATCATCAGGCTAGTGCCCCCTACCCCCAGATGTCCATGGAGCTCAGGTACGTACTCTTCATTATCCAGGGTACCTTGACTGCTATCTATGCTGTACAGGTCCTCAGGACATTCTTTACATCTCATCTTAATTATTTCTGATCATGTCCAGGTGCATTTGTAAAAAGAGTGAATTCCAGGTTAAACATTCACTTGATTTACGACTTCTAAAACTTACCTTACTCTTCAACTTCAATATCCTTCCATTTCTTTGCAGATATTTTTATATTTTTATTTTATGGCTTATCAAGGTGCCCATTCAGTTTCTCAGTTTAGTTCTTTCTGATGTTCTTTTAAGACCTTTTGCATCCTGTAAGATCCATTTTGCATTGTTTCTATTGACATCCATTTTACCCTCTCTCAGTGTTGGACTGGGATGCTTGGGGCCTACTAGGAAAACTGACATCTGGGCCTGCACGTTCCCTCTGTCAACATTTTGACAGAAGTTATGTAGGGAGATAGATATGCTCACACACGTACATGCCAGTGTGCAAGATAGTAGAGGTTGCCTAATAGCAGCACTCAGGGTGCTGATGGACAACAAGGCCCACTTTTGCTAGGGCCCACTGGGATCTTTCTGGGGGCCAGTCTGACACTGCCTCCCTTGCTTTGTAAGCTTCTTAATTGTGCCATACCTTCATCTTCATAGTTCTGAAGCAGTTTGGTCCAGTTTCTCATTCATTATTAGAGAGAGAATTCTTTGCATAAAGTGATTTAATGTTGACTCTGCTGTTATATTAAATCCCTTTTGTAATAAGTTGTTTTCATTTCTTTAATTTTGTGTATTTTAGACAGCAGTAAATCCCCCGCTATCTACTTCCTGTCCTCCTGTTCATCCATTACTTTAAAATGCCAACGGCCCTGCACAGATTAAATTAGTTCCCTAACCCTCCTATGACATAGATCTCAGTGCGTGTATCGGTGGTTAAATTTGTGTGATCATGCTTGGAGTAATGTATTTTCCCCCAATCATTGTTAAAATGCTTTATCTTTTGTTACATTTCTGGTCTGCTCTCCTTGGCGACCTGAAGAAAGGCAAAGGGCGTTATTTAAAAAAGTCGGTAAGTCTTTCGACCTGTGAAAGCTGGTAAAATATCAACAATATATCAATAAAGCCGAAAAGTGTTTGTCTACTTTAGGTTGGTGAAAACCCATTATTTGCTATGGAGAGGGTCCAGTCATTTTGTTGCATTCGGGTGATTTTTCATGTTAAAAAAGAACATCTGTATCAAAATGAAATGGAAGGGGAACCGCATTGAATACACTGCAAAGTGGGCCGCTTTCGATGGATCAGTACTTATTGATGTCGGGTTTTTTCCAGCAAATTGAAAAATAGCACCTAATAGCTTAAAAAAAGGCAAAACAAAAATGCTTAAATTATCTTTTTAAGTTTCCCCCATGTGAGAGTGTATAACTTGTAGTCTGACATTGACGTTCAGTAACAGTGTAAAACACATCATGCCATATATATATATATATATATACTGGCAGTCATTCTAAATCACAGGCCCCTCTATGAGCCTCATTGACTAAAGTGCGAATTCACCTGTCAAATTCACTTGGGTACAATTCGAGTTGCATTGTCAAAGTAGTCACAAATTCATTTCTCACTATTAACTAAGTGGAGAATACACTTGTCGAATAGGCGGACAGTGGTGAACGCTGTTGAATACATAGTGTGGTGTAGTCAGTTGGATAGAAGTAGGATGACAAGTCATGTGGAGTGAGGTGAATTTAACAAGTGAAGGGCAGTGACGTCAGTCTCACCATATCCCACTAACTGTATTATGTGAATATTCTATCTATTTCTATGTCACTTTGTCCCTAGGTCATGTTGTCATTTAATTGCAGTTGCCATTGTCACTTTTGAATGAATAGTTGCCGTACACAACACTGGAGTCCTGCCATCAACCCCCCAATTTGCCTGACTGAAGTGGCGAAGTCAAACAGGTGAATTCGAAGCTGTTCACCTAGTCGCATTTGCACCTTCGCACCATTCCACATTTTAGTCAATAGTAGAAGTACCTGTGCATGCACACGCAAAATGATGTGTAGAGCTCCGTGCGTTCGCCACTCGCATAGTCGCCTGAATTGGTCGCGTATTCACCACTTCACAGACTTTGCTCAATAAGTGAACAGGGGGAAGTGGAGAATAGATGTGAATTCACAGCTCTACGTAATTATTCAGACTTTTGTCAGTGAGGCTCTATGTGAAGAGCGTTCAGCAAAATACATAAAACAGTCCACCAACAGCATGCAAGAGAGTCCCACTGACCTACCTGAGATACTGCCAGCGACTGCATCCACATTTCTCCCCAGCCATTTTACTGTGAGAAAAAACTGGTAGATCTATTTGCTCATGGTGGAATGCATGGTGAGAGAAGTGAATATGGTCGCTGGTGGTACCTCAAAGCAACCAAGTATGGAAAAGCACAGGGGGGCTTTAACCTATGGTGAGAACATAAAGGTTTGGTTAAAACTGCCATCAATGTTGGCTGAAGACTTTTAATTGTTGAACAGCATTTCTTTGCTTCAGAGGTGAGGTTATTTTAGATTGAGTGAAAACCATTGTCTGAAAGGGGCTTCTTCTGAATTGGGTACGGTAAGCAATCTCCTCTTGTAATTTGTTCAGTACAGCAAAGAGTTATATTTAGAACTCAAAAAAATTAAGCATTAAAATAATATATAGAATAAAATAATGTTAATATTAATAATTTTAGTTCCCTATGGGTTTTTATATTGGACTTTGCATCCCCTTAAATAGAAATGAGTTTGTTTCAATGCTAATCTATTGTATTAAGCAGTGTACTGTTTTAATAACTAGACAAAAAAGGTTGTATTATTTTATTATTAGTGTTTAACATTGAAAAAAATTTTTTTTTTAAAAAAAGGATTGTCATTATTTTAGACATGAGAATTTGTTGATTTGTCTATTTAACTGTAATTAATATCAAGCTTAGAAATATGCTAGAACCAATAATATGGTTCATTTCTTTTCTAATAATTGCATCTGTTCATAACCCGCTGTCTGGTTATTGTGTTGGGTGTTTAGTTGTTTTGTGCAGTGCCAAGACAAGGTGCAATGGTACCATAGGCAAAAATGCCAAAGTCCCCCCCATTGTGCCCCATACAGTGCAGCAGTTCCTACCCCATAGTGCCCCATGCAGTGCAGCAGTACACCCATATAGTGCCCCACAGTGCAGCAGTACACCCATATAGTGCCCCACAGTGCAGCAGTACACCCATATAGTGCCCCATACATTGCAGCAGTACACCCATATAGTGCCCCACAGTGCAGCAGTACCCCCATATAGTGCCCCACAGTGCGGCAGTACCCCCATATAGTGCCCCACAGTGCAGCAGTACCCCTATATAGTG
>JAKJJM010223529.1:0-10428 GCA_021901965.1 Pipa carvalhoi
AAGAGGTCAATAACAGACAGAAAACGGACAGAATAACACCCAGAAACTAGTTCTATAATCGGGCATCTGTGTTAGAAGGAAGGGGACTTAAATAGGCGCCTGAAGGTGTAGTGACGTCGTGCCGCGACTGCGTCAGATTGTCTCACCGGTCCAAGGTGATTTTAGGCATCAATGCAAAATGCCGACTAGACCACGTGTAGAGGGATGGTGACGGAACAGGACGCCGACTCACCACACGAGGGGAAACGGAGGAGGATAGCGACAAGACCAGGCGCCGGATTCCGTCACGAGAGAGTACAGAGGTACATTTCCTGACAGTCAGTATTACCTTTCTGTCCTACTCTTCTGCTTTTTCATCTTTAATACATCCTTAGATGGCAGGTTGCATGCTCTGAAATGCCGAGATATTGGTGCTTTATATATTGGGTGTGAGCAGTGATGTGTTTCTCTGCTCCTGGCTAACAGATGGGGGAACATCTTGAATTAATTACATTATCGCTACAACACATGATGATGCAATGGGATGGCAGGAGCAGCCATATTGGGGATGGTGATGGCCATCCATTAGAATGATAGCATAGGATAAAGGGGTACAGTGGGAGGCTAGGACTACTCCCAATGCACCCCCTATGGGGTGAAGAGGCCATGGTCCATCGCAGTCTTCTGGCAGGGACTTTCCTCCCCTGACCCCTCTTGATGCCCATAGGGGTAATGTGTGGTGTATGGTGTATTTAGATAGGGGATTTCCTATTTTAAGACACTGTAATGCAGGAGCAGCACCGCTCGTTACATTTGCTAGACAGAGTAAAAATTCTGAATTCCGAATAAAAATTCTGAATTCTGAATAGAAATTCCGAATTTCTAAATCGAAAATGCCATTTTTGAATTATTTATATTAAAAATGGCATTTTAGATTTTAATAAATTTTGCCCTAAGAGTGTTTTGCTTGCCCAATTTTCTGAATAATATTCATGGATTTTTGACATCCAGGTGGCCAGGTGGCTAAATTAGCCCCTCTAGTTTTACAACTGTCATGTATTATTAAATGGTTGCACTGATGCTTTCTGGGAATCCATTGTTTTTCCCTTTACCCAGTGAGGTAGGAGTAGAAGGAACAGAAACTTTATTATAATGATGATTAATTATGCATTTTCCAGCACACTTTCCAGCTAATAAATATCTCCTTGTCAAATAACTTTACAAGTATTCTGGGTTCTTTCAGTCTATCTACATATATTGCCATATAGCTATTAAGCCAATGCTTTCATAAATATAAAAAATATATCACCTTTGATAACCCCCTTGGGTCTGCCAAATGGCAATTGATTCCAGATGGTCACCACAATAATTTCATATACATAGTTTAATGCAAACTGTTTCTTATAACAAAACCAAGTTTTATAAACTGTCAGTTCTTAGAGCACTTAATCCTATAAGGGCAAGAAGCCCAAAGCCCTCGGCAGGAACACAAAATCCCAAATTCTTTAGCTTGTAGAAATAAACATTTCACTTCCCAACAGGCCTTGGTGTAACTATAGACACAGTTTAGACTTTGATGCACTTCATTAACCCATATATTTCTTGGACACCAGTGCCTCACAAAAAAGAATTACTACCTTGTCTACCTTGTATGTATGTATGTATGTATGTATGTATGTATATTTTTATTTATAAAGTGTCACAGGATTACACAGCGCTCTACAATCCAACAATACAATTATGATACAAACAAGGGAAAAGTGCTTAACAATAGTACAAGTGAAGTAAATTACAAGCATATAATCAAGAAAATACATCACTTTAAGTGCAAGACCATGATTGAAACAAAAGGATGGAGGTCCCTGCCCTGTAAAGCTTACAATCTAACCTTAAACCTTAAAGGACCAGTAACACTAGAGAAAAAAGATGCAATTTGCGTTGAAATGGCAGTATTGGTAAAAAATGTATCTTTGAAGTTGAATTCCTAGTTTTTATTGATTTGTGTTGTCTTTCTATCTATTGGTCACAGCCAAATTGGTCTTTCTAGGGCATGTCATTAATACATGCATTGTCTAAAGTTCCATTGAAAACAATCGGACTAGGTGAGTGTAGTATTGTAGTGAAGATGTATGTCACCTGGAATAAGTCCAATCTCAGACACTGACTTTCTGGATAAGAACACTTTATTACATGCTTTATCCATAGCTTTCTGTCTAGCATTTCCCCTTCCTTAAGTCAACTCCTCCTCTAGTACCTCACTCTTTCTAGGCATATAAACTGCAATGTGTGAACAACAAAGAACACATATAACAGTTATAACAACATCACATCTCTCCCCTTCTTTAAAAAAAAATGTTTTACTGCAGAACATAATCCATGAGGTCAGTTGGTGGCCTTCAACACGTTCTTGTCAGATAGCGCTGAGACATCTTGTTATCAGACAAAGCCTGTGAGTTCTCTGAGGCATCTCTTGTTGGTGTTGCTGAACCAGTTGTATCTGGTGGGATTTTCTCTTCATTTATCTCCTCTGTACTTGCTCCTGGATCATAGCCACAAAGCTTTTTAAAATGGGAGACATTTCTTGTGACTTGATGACCTTGATGTTGAGTAGTGACCATTGTACCTTTGATTTGCGTGATTTGAAACGGTTCATGATGATATGGGATGATAATTTGTCACTGGGTTTCTGTCTTTTAAGAAGGACACAGTCTCCTACTTCCAGCTGTTTGTAGTGATGGCTGCTCTGATCTACATATCTCTTCATCCTTTCTTCTGCAAAGGAATCATTGAGAACTGATGGAGTCTGGACATAAACTACTGGAATGTTTGGAAATTTAATGCACAGAAGCCTGTTGAAAAGTGCAGTTGCTGGTGGAGTACCTGTAGTGGAGTGTGGGGTGGCTCTGTACTGTTTAAGAAATCTGTATAATTCTTGTTGTAAATCTTTGTGTTCCATGGTGGCCATCCTAAGAGCTTTGTTGATGGGTTGCATGAAGCGTTCCACTTCGCCATTGGCCTGAGGCTAGTAAGGAGTTATTTTTCTGAAAGCGTAGCCAAGATAAGTTGCAAATGATTGAAAATCTGCAGTATTGAAATGTGGCCCATTATCGGTCTTCACCGTTTTAGGCATGCCATAGGCAGAGAAGATCTTGTCCAATTTTGGTATAACAGCTCTTGCAGAGCTGGTGGAAACAGATTCAGTGACTGGGAACCTAGAAAAATCATCTATGATTACACCCCTTTGCAGCTGAACTGGGCAATATTGCAAAATCAAGTCATGACCTATTGCCCCCATTGGTATTACTCTGTATATATACTGGATAGTGTCATGTACCGCTCTGTCCACTCCACGCGTCGGGCGTCCCCTCTCCCCGCTCCTCCTGGGTGATCGCGGCACGCCCCTCTGGCTCTTGTCCCTGCCGGCAGCACTCACATGCCCAGATCACACGCTCCCAAAGCTTCATGTCAGGAGGGCTCCCGTCGTGCTAGTGGTTTGAATTCTGTTCAGCTCTGGCACTTGGTGCCTCAGCTTCTAGTATTGCAGGCTATTATTATTTGTTTTTCTAATTGTTCATTCAGCTTCTTTGCTCTATTTGTTTATTAAATGTCCATGTGTTCCTTGTTGCCTCTGTATTGCCAGCTACTCATTGGAGTGCGCTTGGGGGCTGTGACCTGGGGGACTCTTGCAGCAAAGCTCAGTAGCCCCTTGAGGGGGTTAAAGGTGAAGACCAGGGGCCTCTTAGACTCCGCGCCTCGCAGCATTCCCACGTCAAACCCCATGGTAGTAAGGAGGATCCATCCTCTGTCCGTGACAGGTAGTTCCTGGTCACTGAGCAAATTAACAGGCTACTGAGCTATACCTATGTAATGTAATTGGTAAGCAGAAAGCCTACAAAGAACTCATTAAAGTTTAGTGCTATGCAAGTCACCTTACTGTTACACTTATTGTCCTGTAACTTTTTTTGTTAGGATGACACCACTAAAATATATCCTGTGGGGAACCCTATCTTGTCCAGATCTTGTTTACGTGTCACTCATATTGTATAACACATGACAGGGCTGTGTATGCCTTTAATATGTTATTGTGTGTCTGGAAGTTGCCTAAAGAAAATTCTAACAAATACATAAAACATCTTCACAGCATAAAAGACAGATTATAAAATTATATCAGAAGTTATGAATATATTCAGAAGTTATAAATAACGAAAACTAAAATTGGAGGCTATTCTTGAGAAATAATTCTTAGATTGACCTAGAATTCATTTTCTCGGATACTTGGTATATAATTTATTTCATGGTAATGAATTCTGCCACAGTTTGCTCTTCTCACTTTGTGACACCAGATTGCCTTTCATTTAAGTAATGTAATCTGGGGATTTTTGCCTCTGCTGTATGTTTAGCAGTTGATATAAATCCCACAAAAACCAGATTAATGTACTAAATCTATTTCTTTACTTTGATTAATAATTCTTCAGGTGAATGTTAATTGTACAGAAAATAATCTAAACTCATCTCTTAAAAGAAATCTCAAAGAGAGGAAAATGTTTATGCAAAATGAATATACAGAGCTGTTGTTGGCGGGTTGGGTGAATTTCTATTTGGAGGGAGCCCAACCATTTAAATACTATTTATTTTTAATGTCTGTTCTAAATAGCATATTCTTCCCTAACGTGACAGTATTACTTATAGTGGTGCATGCAGAAATGATAATGTAGATAAAAGAAAGGGATACTAGCAGCAAACCAAGAGAGGGCAATAAAGTAAACTGAGGAGAAATGGGTGAACCACAATTTTGATATTTGAGGGTAGACTGCAAGAAATAAGTGACCTACTGTACAGCTGATGGATAGGTTGCTGTGCAGTATAACTGAATGGCAACAAGGTGCAAACACAATGCAGTGCAACTAATGGGCAACAAGGTGGGCTCATAAGCAATATTCAGTACAACAAAATGAAAACTGGACATGCCAATGACAAATGTGGAGTTTAACTGATGGAAAACTGGCAGAGCTACTAACAGTCTACAGTATAATTGATGGATACATTGTAATTAATGGAGAATTGGGCAACTCAGAAATGTACGCATGGTACAGTTACAGGGCCATATGCCTATTTCTGCCCAAGGCCCCTAGTTATGCCTAACTACAAACTTACACCTCAGTAGGGTTTAATACAAGGGCCTCACACTCGACTGGGTAAATGGGTTGCACATAGGAAAAATTTGAACTTGACGGGCTACATGCAATACGACCATACAACCTTTATTTTTCTCTGCAATTGTACACTGCTTCCTTACCTGTGCACAGCAGTTGTGCATCCTTACAAGGTAAAGAACCAGTCAGAGGGATATATATGCCCTCCATTATGGGTTGTGCATGAAGCTCTTTAGTGAAAAAAAATAAAAATCTCTTTAGAAAAATATTTTTGCAGTCACAAACCATTAGTACCCACTAAACCTAAAGTGGAAGTTTTTTTTAACAGGGTAATTAAACAACTCCATGAATAAAGATTCTACCACATGCAAGAGTACTCTATTCTTATTCAAAAGGATGCAAATCCAGTTTTATATTTGTAGATTTGGCAGCTTTCCACTGGGTCTCATATGAAGACTGTTCCACTGGTTGAAAACCAGAAACCTAGACTGCCTCCCTAAATGGGAAATGTTATTTGTCTATAATATGAGATTAAATTATTATGTGTGCTCCTCTGAGCACTTTATATTGTACTTTAATTACTTATTCTCTTGTTTAGATTTCAATTACTTTTAAATAAAATTAACATTTTTTGAGAATGTTAGAAAGTACTATTATCACCATACAGCTGAATATTAATGTGACAAACAATAATTGAACAAGTTTAGTACAGTAAGAATAATCATGATTAAAAATTAAATTTAAAATGAGAAATTACATCATATTAAGTGGACCCTGTCATGAAAATGAAGGTTTTGCATATAAGTTGGATGGATTCATCATAATTTTCTTTACCATTTTGCCATATATCTCTCTGTGAAAACCTGTAGCAAGAACTGTACACGAGCACTAATTTTCTAATTTATATAGAACCGGGTCACTTTACATTAAATTGCCTACAGAAAACTGTTAAATAATGGTACAAATGACCCTTTTTAAAAATGTACCAGGGTTGTCAACCCTGCTTGACCCTGTTGTAAACATCAGGTTTCCTGGGATAGGATGCCTGTGTCCAGCCAAACCCCTCATGTTGCATATTCATCACTAAGATCCTGTATGAAGGGTTTTGTCTCTTTTTTTGCAACCACCTTGAAGGTGAAATTTCCCCAGTTAGGCAGATGAGCTGTAATAGTTTATCTAGTGTGAAGTACAGCTATCTATTTGGAGGACCAATATTAAGCCACTATAAAAAGTGATAGGAGATCACTGACTAGGTAAATCAACAAGGTCCTGCTTGCCAAAGCTTATAGAGTCCAACATGTAGGCTTAGGGGTAGCAGATTCAACTATTAAGAACACAGCACCACACACTGCATCAATATTGAAATTAATGCATATATTTAGTGACCATCACCATCAGCATCTATGTTTCAGGGGACAAATCTCCCTTTGTCAGGACAAGTAGCAGATGGATTTATAGAGGGAACTCCTGCTAGGAAGAGCGGTGGGCACACCTATGTATCAGCTCCCAAGAGACCCTGGTTCCAGTGTGAGAACATCATATGAAGTAGAAGTGAATGGAAATATTGTAAAATGGTATTTAAAACTGATATATGTTGCTGCTTAGAGATGTGGATGATCTGGCTTTGACATGTAACACTTTGTGAGAGGATAATGGGCCCTTATTACATGGTTAATACGTGTTGCAATGTTGTGTTTAACCTGTATAGGCCTTTTTGTATGACAACATTACCAGGATATTTAAGGGTACTGAAGGAGTGAATGCTTGATTGCTCTGTCTATTATCTGTTGATGAGGAATGATTTGTCACAGTTGATTACAGTCCCATCTGGAGTATACAACTCTTTAAGCCACTCTGCTAAATTCCCCTAATCTATGGTGGAAAATGCTACATAATGATCTCTACAGATTAGGATTGGACAGCACAGTTTTTGCCTCATTGCAATAGAATGCTGCCGTATCTATGTCTATTATTAACTCTTCAGATCCCAAAATGTTTTAAATTGTGACAGGGTGAAAGTTATTGATTTTATTTATTGTGAAATAAACACTGCAGTGTATATAATACCTCAAATGTGCTAAATACAACATTTAGGACATGCAAAGTGACAATTTCATGGCCATGTCAAGGGTTTGAACAAGATGCTGCATCAACACAATAAGTGCTAAGATGAGCAAACAGCAATGGAGTTCATCAAGACTTTTTTATGGGGTAACTCAGTTGTTCACTGTGCAATGTGATTATCATTTGATTCTTATATCCACTAAATGCTCAAAGGTTTCAAACTTGATAAAATAACTGACTTAAATCTTGCCCTCTTGGAATAAAATTAATTGCCAAAGGGGATATGATTGTTTTCCTAGGGGAACTATCCTGTTATGAATTTAGTTGTGAATTATTAAGAATCAAGAAAGGTTGGGAAAGCAGGAGTGGACATTCACTTTTCATGTGGAATATCATATAACATTTGTATTAAAGGCATAATATATGTAACAAGCTGTGGGGTGTAATAGTCTCAAAATAATACAACTTCCACAAACACTTTTTTCAAAGAATCCTCCCTTCCTTTCAATCACTTTCTCTTACACAGAGCCCATGTAGAAGAGGCAATGTATATTATGAATAAACCTCTTATTGAGGTTATAGATTGTTGTAATTACAGTTGGTGACAAACAAGAGCTGACATTAGGTTCAACCATTAAATCTGAGTAAATACTTTATCCTTAAATGTGAATAGAAGCTATATATAATTACTGGTAATCTCACGATTATTGATACAGATCCAAGAGTGAAATCAGAAACCTACTGGTAGGACCAATGATGTATGATGATTAATAAAATATATCCCAAAAATAAGATTATTGAAAATACTGCTAAAATGCAAGTCGACCAGAAAATATACCTTTTAATCTGTTCATACATTGCTCAACTTACATACAGAGGGAGAAAATATAAAAGGCACTTGGAGTAAAGAAATGAAAAGATGATAAGACGATGATGTGCTTTGAATGTTGAAATGATGGACAAAAAGGAATAATGAGGAGGAACGGTCATATATGTGGATGGATGCTGGAGGATGATGAGCTTCGCAGCCTTATGTGCTTGTTTTCACACATTTCACAGAATGGAGTTATTATGGCAGTGACAGCGTTAGTGAATTAATATTTTTTTCCTTTTCCGCACAAGTGATTGTGGTCTTTAGGTTTCAGTATTTATTGAAACACCTGAACCAATAACCATGCTTATGCTAACGATTATGTCAGACATAAAAATAAACAACAGATGAATATCAGCCATTAAGAAAAAAAAACTCTCATTAGTTGACAGTGCTCAGTTCTAGACAAGATAAAAGAAAGCTTTCTAAAATAATTAATCCCATTTAACATACATATAAGGTATAAAAGACATAGACATATGTAAGACATTGGCATAACAGGAGTATTATTTATATCAGAAAACATTTTTGATGTTCTTTTCCCTGTCACATGATGAATATAGTTATGTTCATTGACTTTCCATGTTAAAAATGTCAAATAGACTTCCTGTAGAGCTGTTAGAGTTCTTCTTCGCTGGTTGCTCTTTAGAATGACACAGCTGTCATTGGATATGGAAACATTAATAAAAAGTAAACAGTCATGTGAGCTCATCATGTTAAACAAAGGACCTTAAAGGACCAGTAACACCAGATAAAGAAAGATAAAGATAACCAGCAAATAAACCATATAAAGAAAATTGCTGTTTGGATTATTTCTATTAATACTTGTAAAACTGTTTTCTTTGAAGTTGAATTCCTGATTTGTATTGATTTTTTTTGTCTATTTCTCTGTTGGTTGTAGCCGGATTTCTGGGGCATGTCATTAATATGTAATTAAATGAAGTGTTGTGGTGCAATGAAACATTTCTAAACTTTTCCCTTTCCTTGATTAGGTATAAAGGGAAGGTAGAAGTTCATCCAGTAAATATTGGATTGAACTGGGCACATAACAATCCTATTTGACATAAAAAAATGTACTGTTACTCAGCCAGCCAATGGTCCGGCTCACAGATACTAAAGAAGTCCACATAACAGAGGAAGTGGAGTTAAGAAAGAAGTGATACTTGCTTCTAGTTACACAACTGAGTTTAGTGATAACAAAGACAAAACACTAGCAATGGACACATTTTTACTGTCAAACCTGTATATCATAATAAATGCAATTTTGTAATATTTTGCATATAAGCAGTAGGCAGTAGCATATGTTCATCCTTGATGCTCTATTAAAATGACATATATTTTTAAGGGAATATGTGCTATATAGCTTTGTTATCTATACAACAGCTGGTGTGCTCTAGCTTGTATGTAAGTGGTTTACATGTAATTTTTTAGTGAATTTGTTAAATTACTGCAGCCTGGGAATAGGGTGCTGCAGTGGGTATTGTAATTCCCTGAATGTAAACTAGTTCCCTTCTACCTTATCAGTAGCTACCCTCTACTTGTCTGTCCATGTAAACACATACCTCAGGGAGTCCACATTTTAAACTATCGCCCTCTATTGGCAATATTTGTCTTATTTTTTTTCCTGTGATCGTTACTGATCAACATGTTAACAAATCTTACATTATGCGCAGACTTTAATTAGCAAAACATTACATATTTTTGAAAAATACAAATTTAAGTATTTTTTTATTAGTATCAGAAAGACAATAAAGTGTACAATCCCACGACTGAAAAAAGGACCAAAAAAAAAAAGAATTGTCTTATACTCAATGTTATGCATTGTAAATGTAAAGTCAATAGTGAGCTTTAAAGGTCCTTTTCAACAAGGGAATAAATAAATAATAACAGAGGAATTCATCAATGGGGGTAAATTTCTTGTTATGTCCCACATGTGTGTTTCCTATTCTGCTACTATTGCTATGCATTTATTTCAAGTTTGCTTACTAGAATTGTCCCCCTTGCTTTTCTGTAGCCAGGTGCTGATGCCATAGGTTGTTCTCTGCTAGCACTATATGTCAGCCATTTTTAGTTATGCATGGTGAAGAGATAACACCATTTTCAACTATCTTCGCACATCCAGGCCCAAGGCAGCATCGCTGGTATGTATATAAGTTAAAAAGCACCAACGAGCCCTGCAGAACCCCACAGTGTTATGTATTATATGTTTATACGTTTTTTACATTGTTTCTGCATATATATATATATATTAGTCAGAATTTCCATGCTTCCACTTCCCCTGTGTTTGCCCATCCACAGTTAGGATGTATATATATATATTGCATTTGTATATAATCATTCACATATACAGTCTACCTCCTA
>JAKJJM010223538.1:0-11100 GCA_021901965.1 Pipa carvalhoi
CGATTAACATGCGGATTGCTGGAGCCATCAGAGGAGGCACCGTGACAAGCGCACACCTCTGAGGTAAAACTAGGCCCTGCATCCCTATTAGAGGTTACGACAATGCGTAAATTTGTGACGCTTTAAAAATAAAATTATACATACATACATATATAATGTCTTTACACAGGTATCGTATATGACACGCATTTCAAATAAGCTTCCCAGGCTGCACTGATGAAACCAATGATTTGCTTATGGCACTGTAGCAAAAGTCAGGCTATGGGGCTATATTTACTCTTATAAATAGAGCCGGTATCTGTGTCATAAAGTGAGATGTGCTGTTGTGTTGATAAATAAGAAGCTTACCTTATGCAAGGAAAGGGGTTCTACGGCCTCTTTAGAATCAGTTTGTTTTAAAGTGCACCTGTCAGCTTGAAACAACATTGTTGACACTGCAGGCGTGTCAGAGTGGTTGATTGGAAAGTTGGGCACAAGATGGCGGCTCACACATCTTCAAATCGGGACAAGCTGACAGGTGCACTTTAAATCTATTAGAATCTTAGATGTATGTATTGTTTTAAGGCATAAAGAAATATTTTGTCCCCCAATAATTAATTTGCGTTATTGATATTACTGTGTGGGCTCTCAAATGATCAATGTGAAAAGGCCATTTGTAAAAATCCTTTGTGGGCATAACTAATAACATAATTTTATACTGTAGAAGGTATAAAAACAGAAAGCCAATAAGTGATCTACAGGTTGCATATATCACTAGCTACTACAAATGTCTTTTATTATTTGTTATCTTCATGGAAATGTATAGGTTTGCGTGTTCAAGGTCACCAAACATATGTCTAGCTCTGTGAGGCATTTAATCAGTTTCACTTACACGTTGTATATAACATAGCTACACTACGTCTTTAAGCACTGCCTTAAGCAAGAACAGAAGTTGCTAGTGACCATTATAATGATAGAGTATATAGGAAATGGATAGAATGTCATGTAAAACTGTAAAAGGATAGGAGTAGGATACAGAGGACCAGAGACCAAAGGGATTATTCATGAAAGGCTGAATTGTTGCGTAAAGGTGTGAATTCACTTTTATTTGATGCCCAGAAGGTTTCTGGGTAATGACCATTACATCTAAAGAGATACAGGGCACTAAGTAAGGATATTAGGGGGCATATTTCCCAAGCTAAGTGAGTAATGGGGTTTCCTATTTTTTTCCAGGGAAAGTGAACAATTATAACTCACAGGAAGGTATATTTTCTTATAGTATGCTTTTAGTAAATACACCAAGGGCGAAATTTACTAAACTCGAATAGGCCAATTTCGCCTTTTCGAGTTTATTCTCTGTAAATATTGATATTTTTCTATCAATTTTTACCGATCAAAATTTTCAGTCGGATTTTTCATTGGAAAAGTATCCAAAGCACTAAAGTAAAGTATGCCTACTTTTCCATGGAACAATCCGATCGTAAAAATTAAATCGGAAAGTTTCGATAGGTAAAAATCGATTGTAAAATATCGATCGATATTTATCGGTCGAGCAGCGATATTTACAGGGAATAAACTCGAAAAGGTGAAATCGGCCTTTGCGAGGTTAGTAAATTTCACCCTAAAATGAATGCATGTATTTATATCCACATTGCTTGCCAATTCAACATGAAAACTATAAAAAAAAAAACCTCTCACATTTAATAATTGTTGTAAAAATGCAGTTATTATGTATATATAAAGGGTAACATTGCACTGGGGGAAAAATAGACATCTATAAAAACCTGATCAAACAGACTTCCATGACCTTTGCAAGAACATTATTTCATCGTGATAGGGTACTGGGCTACTTTCCATTACTGGCAGCAGGTGATGCACAAGTAACTTTATAATCTGGGTCACTGACATGCTTTACACAATATGCTTTTCTGTGTGTTGAATCTGATAAATCTCAAAGAGCACTGCAGATTTATTAAATGTTCACAAAGTATTATAGCTAAAGGTTACAGCTCTGAAAGGTACCATCTCCCGACATTCCAGAATTCATGATGTAACAGTTGCAGAATAAAAACAACATATAACAGGGAAAGCAGAAAAACAGGCATATCCAGGTACTAAGTGTAAATAAACAATAAACATATTCTGTTGAAGCTCCCTGTCATTTTAAAAGTAGGTGTAATGAAACCACAGAAATGGCACTTTTTCAAATCTATCGAATAGGTCAAAAGAATATTTTGAGATAAACAAATCCCGTGTGGTCTGAGATATACCATAATATACATCTGTAATATTATAGATAGTATTTTAATAGTTATTGTTATAAAGAGATGTGCTAATATTATACAAATGGTAATTTTTCTTTTTGGGGAGACTTAGAAATCTGAGATCTGTTGTCTTCTGAAGCCTTGCAAACTATCTTCCATAATGGCTACCCTGAACAGTTTATTAGCTCCTTGTTCAAGTAAAAAGGAAGAAAGCTGAGAAGCTGAATCTACAGGGCAGAGATGTTCCACTCAAGCCTGGCTCTACTGGTCTACCTTGAGAAGTCCATTGTAGTACGAGGAGTTGACATCCATTGAGATAATTCCGCCATGCATGTGTGCCAATGCAGATTTGTTGCATGGGAGAAAAGTAATAATCCAACAAGGACCACTTCTGTTGGGAGGGCATCCCACAGCTTTACAATCCTTATCATTAAAACAAATCCCAGATGTCGTCAGAACTTACTTTCTAATAAGTTAATGAGATGTCCATGTGTTATAGTCCTATTCTCTCTAATTCATTGTTGCTGACCTCTTCACTTTTTCCATTTTCTAACTTTGAAATTTCGTACCAACAGGTACTATAACAACTGGGTCAAATAGAGTGCCCCTCCACACAATAAACTATTCAGCCATTCTGCCACACTCCAAAGCAGACAATTGACAGTCCTGCATTTAGAGACCTGGCAAACAATTACTCTATTTAGTCTACTAGTTCCATATTTTGGGAAAAGTCCAGTGGGGCTTTCTTACATGTCTTTTTTAGTAGTACCAGATCTTTTATAAAACACAATTGTATTGAGTTGGTGATGGGTGTGAGATCAAACTTTTATACCTGAAAGTCATCTTAAAGAGCTGCACTCTTAAGGCAAAATTTACTAAAGTCGGAAATTATTTTTTCTTAATTTTTCATCCGTTATTCGCCGAGAAAATGGGTAAAAAATTACACTTTCAACCTTTTCATCCACATTTTTTGCCCATTTTTCAGCTGTTTTCGAGTCAAAAAATTACAAAAAACAGGTGAAAAATGGTGCGAAAAGGTCAAAAACATCATTTTCGACCATTATGTGATGAGAAACGGACAAAAAAGTGTAAAAAATCATTTTCAACTTTAGTATATTTCGCCCAGAGACTTATTCCTTCCCAGTATATTCAGTATGAGTTTCAGCTTTTTACTGTGACAGACACTTTATTTTATTCTCTAAGGTTGAACCATTGAAGAAGATACCTGAGGCACCAAGCATGCACCTGGTGTCTAGTATCACTGTGCAGTGATCTCTGCTTTGTCCATTGCCCCTCAGTTGCACAGTGTAACAAAGTAAATCATTCTTACAAACAGAGTGATGTATATAGAAAAACAGAATTTCTACCAATAACTATAAAGGCAATAAATAATCTATACATATGACATTGTGAATAGAAAGATAAAAATAATTCCTTTTCCAATTTGACCAACTGTGAATCCTGAACCACTAGTTTACTATGAGATTCACAAAATGAAACTCAGACACAAGCATAACCAATAACATTACACTAATAAATTGACTAGGCTTCCTGCACATTGTAGAGATTCTTCATCAAGCGGTGGACAGAACATTCTATATAAAATCCAAAACCACAAAATGATTAAAAATGAAAAACCTGCTGCAAATTATTTTCCATAACAGCTATCAGAGCTGCCATCAGAACTGATGCCCCCCCACAACCTGACAAATGGTGCCCCCCAACATTTTTATACAGGCTCTAGTTACACTGCAAACTGTAGACTTACACAAACCTACATCTGACCAACTAGCTCCCCACCTTGTTATCCATGCTGATAAGGCCCCCCACCGCAGTACACTTTGTAGTGTCCTGTTGGGGTCCCTGACGACTTTCTACAACATAGTAAAAGATAGAAGAAAATTGTTTGTATTGAAAAATACAAAAACGTGGCGCCCTTAAAAAATGGAGGGATAATCCTATAAACAATCTTGATTGGTGCGCTTAAACCACTACTAGGCTGACTGTCACCACAGCCTGAGAAAATACAAAACACCAAAAAACTTCAAACGAAGCTAAACAGGTGGAAGCGCAAACAAGCTTAAAACGCTTGATAAATATGGGGATAAACTCATAAAAATGAAGTATAAAAAGAATGACATCAATGACATCCATGCCAATAAAAAGCTAATACGAATGATATTCACATATATTCTGTCATGAAAATGTAGTAAAAGATGGTCTTCATCTGCATGGAGTTTGTATGTTCTCCCTGCACCTGTGTGGGTTTCCTCCCACAATCCAAAAACATACACTTGTGTGTGACTAAAACTAGATTGTAAGCTCCACGAGGCAGGGACTGAAGTGAATGATGAATCTGTGTAAAGCACAGCGTAATATGTCAGCGCTATATAAATACAATGCCAAAATTTAAAATGAACATTCCCTTTAACTGATCAGTTTGTTTTGTGAAGGACTCGTTTTTTTAAGCCTTTATTAAGTCAATCTAACAACAAGGAAATAAATCTACAACTCAAAACACTTCCAAACAAGTTTTGAGTTTATTCAAGCAGAAAATTTCGTAAAACAAAAATGTAAAAATAAATGTAGGAACCAATCATATGCCTTGTTGTTCGCAGAGTGGGAACATGATTTGCATATGATATTGCTAACAAATTTCTTGATGTTGTTAATTGACAGACAAGAAACAGCGACAAAGTTTTTGCTGTTTATTCAGTTATTCAGGTTGAAGACAGGAGACCTGATGCTAATGGCACTTTTTTTCCATTTGCCTCAAGGTGAAAGTCATTGTGAAGAGGACCAAGCTCATTGTGGCAGCTGTGGTCACACTGATTTGGCTGCTTCTTGCATTCATCTATCTGAAATAAAAACAAACGTGGAAAGGCTTACAGGAGACAGCATGATATAAATGTTATCTCCTTCCAATGATGAAGCTGTCAGCTTGTAGGCATTTACAAAGTAATTGCTTCATTGGGTCGGCAGGTCATTCAATAACACTGAAAACTGTCAGTGTAAGTAAGTGTCGGCTTATAAACACTTTTATTAGTACAAACACAATGTTTCCCAACTACAGCCAAGTAACAGAATAGTTTGATAAAGTTCTGACAAAACAATGTCTGCTGCAGATTATTGACAGTAAAGAGATTATATAACTCCAACAATACGTTGTTTTTTTTTTATTACAAAGATATTTTGTAAAATTTGCCATTTTCTTCCTTTTTCCTATGGCAGCTAAAGGCCAGACCAGGGTTATACCTTATATACCCAAAATAAAAATTATTTTAATGAATAATGGACACCCACACTGAATTTGGTAGAAACAATCGGCCACAGCTTTATTAAAACATAACCATATAACATAACCATATATATAATATAACCGGCCGTCCATGGTAATGACCAAAGCTGTGGGCTACAGGCTAAAATTTGGATCAACCTAAACTCCCCAATTAAACAGTCATGTCAATGCAATCACATTATACGCTATAGCTGTGACGGTTAACCTCTTATCCAACTGCATACGAATTATACATAACCATTAATACCTTATGTTTCCTACATAGCTGTAGTTAATACTTGAACATCAGAATTTCCTTTTCTTTTGGGTGGGAAAGCAGGACAAAATTTCTGTCCTGGGATGATAATATATATAAGACTCATACTGTCTGTGAAAGCCAACCTCCATGAATGTAATATTAAAGAAGAACTAAAACAAGCAAAAAAAAAATCTATATTAAATAAGTACGTTATAGTAAGCTCCAGTAATGCACTCCCAGCTTCATCTGTGCTGTATCTTCTCTGCATGGAGGCAGACTTCACAGCGCTTAGGCTGTCATGGAGCTGGTATGAAACTCCGGCCCTTATGTAAATGAGCAATGACGTCATCACGCTCATTGTGCCCCAGTGACAGAAGAGCTGTCATTGGGGGAGAAATGAGCATGATGATGTCATCGCTCTTAGGCACATCCGGTGACAGTGTGTGGGAGGAGATTCACACTGGCAGCTGGGCCCTCCATAGCGCTCTGAAGTCTGCCTCTGTGCAGTGAAGAGAGAGCACAGATGAAGCTGGGAGTGCATCGCTGGAACTTATTATAAGGTACTTATTTAATATAGATTTTTTTTTTACTGCTTTAGTTCTCCTTTAAAAACCTTCACTGTTTTTGCTTATCATGACTGCTGTTTGCTGAAAATATTGCCCTGCTCAATGCATCCATAAGGAATATTAAAGTGCTCACCAATACATTCATGCTGCAAGTCGACCTTCTGGACAAAGCCTGGGTTCCATTTACATTAATACAATCCTTCTGTATTGAAGTAGATCTGCATACATTAATTTACAGTATGTCTGGGTGGTACAAAAGCACATGGATCAACATTACCTTTTCATAAAAACTTTGTATATCAGTAAAGTAGCTTTGTGATTTAATTGTTTATACACAGACCAGGAAATCAAATATATGAGGCCCTATCTTTTGTTGGTAACCTGTAGCATCTAATGTGTGCAATATTTTTAGCATCTGCTAGGATGGTACAAACAACAGCTCAAAAAGAATAGGATTTCTATATTATTTTTTGGTATATAGACTATAACAATAAAAATGTTAATAAATTATCAGTTTAGTTAGGTCAATGTCACATACTTCCAGTGCTACCATTCATAAGAATGGAAAAATGGAAAACACCTGTACTCTAATGCCAAAATGGGCTGGACTATTACCCACGGCAACCCAAAGGGAGTCCTGCTTCTGGATTTACATGTAAAAATTGAGTTATTCCAATCTTCCATTGTCACAAGTAGCAAATCATATGAAAGTGGTAATCCTCTTGTCTAGAGTCAGCACACATTGCTGACTATCACTGTATTCTCTTTAATAGAAGTCCCCTTAAGACTGACCACATCCCGGTCTTAATAGAGTAAGATTCCAGGGGATTCAGAAAGGCATGGGAAGATATAAAATGATAAAAAAGGCTTTAGTTTGAGTAGTGGGTAGAAAATAACAGCTAATAGGAATAGCAATGTACAAACTCAGATAGGTGTACTATCTAAAAGGGTCAATACAACAAAGGTATTCAGATATAGAAGAGTGACCAGCTAGGTCAGGTAAAGTCAATAGTTAAAAACCAGTGTAGGCCATCAAGGGTATATCCCACCTATAGTATAATTTTTTTCTCCCTGGTTTGTTCCTTGTAATGCAGCAATCCTTGTATGCAGTACAACCTTGTTTCTGCATTAGTATTCCAGTAGACTGAATGAAATTTCTTCCAATAGACTCTCTGTCTTTAGATAACAAAATAATTGATCCTCTTGTCTTTATAGGATCCTGCTGCAGAACATAGTTTCATTTGGAGAATATGTGAGATGACAATTAAGGCGAAATTTAATAAGCCCAAAAAGATGCTGCGGGAGTTTTCCTTTCCGATTTTCTGAATTGGATGTTTCAATGGAAAGGTATAGTAGCCATAGTACAGATGGCTACCTTTCCATCAAAACATCCAATTCGGAAAATCGAAAATCAAAACTCCTGCAGGATGATCTCATGGGGAAATCTCACGAGAATAAGCCCAAAAAGACTTGAATCCAACTGTTCGAGCCTTTTCTGGCTTATTAAATTTCGCTCTTAGGGTTGCAGAAGAAGACTTGGAAAATAAATTCCTGCATTGACTAGAAAAGCTACTGGAGCACTAGGCGATAGATAGTAAGGACAGCTTGCATACGAAGGTTGCACCACAGAGCAAAAGAGATAACAGGGCATTTTGGGCTACTAAAAGAAGGTGGAAGGGGTAGTCCCCAAAAGGTTAGAGCAGACATCCTCATGTTAAGTTAGCTCAGTTAGACCTAAAGCTACTACCGTAGAGAGGAACTTTTTAAGTTCTCCAAGGAACAGTGTTGACCATACCAGTATCCTCTTCTGCAATTTAGAAGAGTACTGGCTGTACTATTGATGACCTGTAATTTCAACCTTTAATTATTGTAATTATTTCTTTACATTTGATTGTTCAAAAATATTATTTATTAATTTTTAAGAATTGCTGGTAACCAATTCTATTTGTATTTATAGTGTCATTGTCCCCAAACCTGTAAAAGTATAGCCCCTATCATGTTAAGTGTAAAATTGGGGTGGAAATAAATATAGCAGATCTACTGCAATTTTAATAATTGCAGTCTGTTAATGCATAATTCCATACTTTTAAAAATGATTGCTCTGAACCAAAAAGGAAGCAAGCTGTTAATCTATTATCTGGGCAATTACCAAGATAATCCTACTTCTCAAATGAATCAGAAAAATAATATTGTAAATCACGGCAGAACAGGTATCTTTAACATTTCAGTCTTCAGTTCCAAAGCTACAGAGGCTAAGATATTCTGCAGTTCTTTTTGATGGATATGAATCAATAACGATGACTTTCTTTCACTGTCCTTATCTTATATATAAAGTATCCTTTCAGAGACTCAAGCAGTAACCTTTTAACAAAGATTTCCTACAAATATGAGAGACCGTTATGACGATATCCTTCATAGAAATTTTCAACAAAAGTTGTGTCGCATTAGAACATTCAAACAATTTTATATCAGTTCTTTGCGGCTCATAATTTCTAGAAGCTTATAAACTGGCATCTGGTTTCACAAAAATTTCGTTAGTACATTATATTGTACATCTCTAATGTCAACAATTTTACATTAAAAAAAAAAAGAGCAATGTAGCTTCTACAGAGTTCCAAATCAATTCAAGTGCTTCACACTTCTATTTAAAAAAATGGGGCAAAATTTATTAAGCCCGTAAAGACTCGATTGTGCTTCTCCGCAATCGGATCTTTTGCCCGAAAGGTAGCCATAAGTTGTAAGGCTACAAAACCTTTGGGCGAAAGACCAGATTGCGGAGAAGCGCAATCGAGATCTCGCTTGATGATCTCGCGAGAATTCTCACGCGATTAAGTCCGCAAAGACTCGAATCGAGTCTTTATGGCCTTAATAAATTTCGCCTCTAGTGTCTTTTCTCAGCAAAATTATAAGTACTTTAAAAAAATAAAGCAAAATACATCATCTGGATGACCAAGCGATAAGAAAATGTGTTCACAGTCCAGGTTGATTCCTGAATTCCAATAAGAGGTTCTGGTTGAAGATAAAATGTCACAGAACATGAACCAACCTTCAGAACGAACTCAATAATTTACAAAGTATAATGAGAGTTTATCATGAGCATATATTTCACAATGAGTGAACCTTAGCAAGGGCCAAAACAAATGAGATTTTATTCAGAAAAGAAAAAATGAATGCGTAAGTTTACTTTTCTTGGTTGATTGTTGACTTTCTTTAGTTAAAATTTACATTTGGGAAGTGTCCACATTACAAATGTGTACAGCTGATAATGAATGCTTTCAAGTAAATTAATCATCCAGCTAATTTATCAACTAGTGAAATAAAATATGTGCTGCTAATTTTCATATACCATCCAACTGGATCTTAGTACTGACATGTTACTTACACAATACAATAAAAAAACCAAATCAAAGGACCTTATCTCAAAAATGGAATTGTGATTGCAAAATTCAGTAGGGCAGCCACAAGTCGTTAAAGGGAGAACATATACTATTCTCTAGTAGGCTATAAATAGCCATTTTATGCAACATAGATGAATAAAAATTTGCCTCATAATCAGTGCATATTCCTGGGTCCCCAGTACTTTCAATATTAAATTAAATCTCGCACTGAGCAAACTCCAACGATCGCAGACTTATGGCGCTCTGCTCGGGATTCAGCTGTTTCACTTTGCCAGATTAGAGTGGTGAATTAGGGGGTTGATGGGAGAGCTTCAGTGTTGTATAAGGTGGGTGTTCTTTCAAATATCATCAGAAATATAATGGTCAAGTAGCAACATTAGTTAGTAACAATGTCACACAGGAATGAATGTAAACATCACTTGTAATAGATGCGACTTTAATACGGCAACAATAGTGGGGACCAAAATGTGACAAACTGGTGATGATGTCCTTCCATATTTAATAATGCCTATTAATAATATTTTAATATAAAACTAATAAAAATATAATTATTAACAGATTCCCCTAAAAAAACACATCCATGGAAATATGACATTACTTCACTTTCCCAAATTCACACCATTATGCTTCCGGCTACTATTCGACTGACTACGCCAAACTATGCATGTGCCAGCATCCACCGCTGTTTGCCAAGCCTATCCACCATTTAGTCAATAAGGAGAAACGTATTTGAGATTTACCCAACATAGCATAACGAACTGATGTAAAGGCACATTCGGACTTTCGTCAATAGAGTTTTTATTGACTTTAAGGGGGTTATACTGTAGAGTCTGAATTGTTGTGTATAGGTGTGAATTCGCCAGCTAAAGACAGTCACAATAGACTGCTACTGTCGCAGTTGCGGCTTTATCATGAGAATTTTGTCGCAGTCGTAATTTTACAAAGGAAATGTCAAAGCTGGAACTTTAAAAAAATTGTCGCTGTTGCGACTTTATAATGGGAGAATTGTTGCGGTCGTGACTTTATAATGGGAATCCGATATCTGCAAATTTGACAGTCGAATTCTCACTTTACAGACTAACCCCCTAAGTTGGGTGTATCTTAACAGTAGGGAACATATTTATAAAGGAGTGAAATTTACTCTAAATTATCACCTAAAACATGTATTTTATTTAATGTAATATTTCATGGGCGGTATTTAAGAAAGTCGGAAAGACCGCTATAGGTTTTTCCGACTTTCTCGTGGGAGGTTATCCACATTATGGAAATCGGTATTTTTCGATTTCCATAATCTGGAAATCGGATATTTGTACCGAAAAAATCCATAGCCATTATAACTTATGGCTACGGATCGGTA
>JAKJJM010223702.1:0-12098 GCA_021901965.1 Pipa carvalhoi
ATGGTTAAGGTCAGAGGAGAGCTGTCATTAGGGGAGAAATGAACGCGATGATGTAAACACGTTCACCACCGGTGATAGTGTGTGGGAGGAGCTTCACACTGGCAGCTGAGCCCTCCATAGAGCTGTGTAGTCTGCCTCCCTGCAGTGAAGAGACAGCACAGATGAAGCTGGGAGTGCATCCCTGCAGCTTACTATAAGGTACTTCTTTAATATAGCTTTTTTTTTCCTGCTTTAGTTCTTCTTTAAGCAGCCTATGTGAGAGACTCTACCAGTCTATGCAGAAATAGCAGTTTGTGTCTGAATGTGTTTAACTCACAATTCCTATTCGTTTGTCTGAGTGGTAGTTTATAGTGGAATTAATCAACAGGGACAATACAATTGTTTATAGAGGACTAGTAGTAACCCATAGCAACTAATCAGAAGTTAGCATTCAGGGGTATAAGGAAGCTAGAAATATAAAAGCTGTCATCTGACAGCTAGACCTCTGCAACTTTTGACTTGTTGATGAATTCCCATATATGTTTCTAAATCTTGCACACAGGTACAGAGCTATTTATATATGTTACTTATGTTAAATCTGTAAGGAGATCAAACAAAGAAGCAGCTGTGGTACTGACACTGTAAATTCTTCAATAACCTGGTGATAAAGGCTTCTCTATGGAAATTATAGGTACAGTTTTTCTAATCTAATATATTTGAAAGAAAATCCTCTACATATGCTTTGGAGATACAGCAATATATTTATTAATCACTTCCATGCCCCACTACAAGTTTTGGTGCATGTCTTCACAGATACCATAAGCTTAATTCCACCAGTTCCCTTTGCACTACCACAGTATACTGTTGTATTATCACTGAACACTGCCTCACAAAGCTGTGAAATTAAAAGAGGGATATTTACCAAGACCATTCCAATTAGTTTGGCTGTCAATTTTCATTTTCTTGTACTTTTCAATTACCCTGATTTATTAACTATCGACAATTACTTATGGTTGATAAAATTGTCTTTGAATAGCTTAGTAAATAGGCAAAAACAGCAATAAAAATAGGCTGTTTGGTTCAATAATAAGTCACTTTAACATAAGCAAATTTGTATGTGGATGTACATACATGAAAAAAAAAATCTTTCATTGGGTCTTCTTCAAAATTAATAGCCGCTCTAACTATACTATATTAAAAAAATGCAAGTACCTCTGAATCCGTAAAGAAGTTATAAAGAAGAACATCATCAAATTCCAAACCTTTGGCCTCGTAAATTGTAAGAACCAGAGCCAAACTTAACTCTTCTGGTATCTTTTCTTTGGCCTTTTCATTTGATACCAGAATTACCTAAAATGAGAACATTTATATAAATGCAAAATTCCTACAAAGATTCTTGGATATTTTAAGACAACATCCATTTTTAACATTCAGTTAAAGTTGTTAAACACATTACAAGTCAGCATAAATAAAATAGTATTTGTATTCAGAAAGATGATCTCTGTGTTGAGGCACTGGCATAGAATACATTTTCATTTACACATTAATTTCTGCAAATAATGTCTGGAGTTAACGAGAAAGTAAATCACTTTAAAAGAACAATGATCCAAAAATCGTATTTAAGCAACATAGTAATTTCGGTTCGAAACCCATACTCTACAAAAGTATGACAGCAGGACATCCCACTTTTTAAGTGACCCAATGTGGCATATGACAATGGTATGGTTGTCATTCAATGGCTCTGAGAGGGAAGTCATTACTGCCATTAAAAAAATAAATTTTCTTATATCAACATCATCAAGATGATGAGTTGCTAAAATAAACTTTTCTATAACAGACAGTCGACTTTGAGTCGCAAAGGTAAACCAACCTGATGAGCTCCAAACTCTATTGGTTGTGTCTTTCTTTTGTTACCACGTAATAATAATGCCAGATCACTAACACAGCAGGACTCAAGTAGTGTTGCCTTTGGACCATCAAATAAGCCACAGTCACGTGGAAGTCGATCAAATGATTCAGGGAAAAAGTACTGCAGAAGATCCACAATACCAGATGCCAGATGAAGGATCCCTAAATGGAAAATAATATTATGTGCTTAATGCATTCTTCAACCCAAACTTTGTCAAACTCCCCGATGTCTCTGCTTAGCATGCACTTTTAGCAATGTCCTGGAATCTGATAACATTTTGTGAACATGCCCGTCTGCACAACTAAACATTTGCCTGTATGAAAGATATGCAGTTCAAAATACAATGCCTTTATGGAGAAAAGATTCAGAGTAACTCTTTCTGGGAGTTTTATAATATTATCCAGCACTGTCTCAGATTAAATTTTGAAAAAACAAAATAGATTTTTCTATCCAAATCTGGCCCTTCTCATGCATTTTCCATTTTACTTGATGGTGTGATAATTAACACTGTAAATTCTGCACATTGTCTTCAGGTGACTTTTGACTCTTCTCTCTCCTTCTCTAAGCACACTGCTACCACTGCACCTTTGGAAATTGCCAAGATCCAACCATTTCACTTCCATGCCACTGCTAACATTCTCAGGCATGCCCCCATCTCATTCCACTTGAACTACTGCAATGCCCTTCTAACTTCCCATCTCTTCCTACTCCAGTCTATTTTAAATTCTGTTGAATTTATCTGCCTCTCTCCCCAGAAGGGATAACCTTTCTTCCAACATCTCTCCATTCCATGGTTCCCCATTAAAAAAAACAAATTATTTAAAGAGAAGAACACTTTTGACATTTAAGGCACTTTACTCTGTTGCCTATCCTTGCATCTCTTCACTTGTGTGCACATATATTCCTAGTCGTCAGCTTTGTTCCTAGCAAAGCAATTGGCTCACGCCACTCACCAATACTGCACATTCTCATCTTAAAACATACACAAGATGGCACTGTGCTAATAAATAACAAGATACCATTCAAATATATGGGTTGCAGAAATAGCAAATACAACTGCAATGATATTTAGTGCTTGAAGAAAGCAAGACACAAGGGCTTGTGGGATTACTAAGAGTGCAGTATTATTAGCCCTTGTGCTTTCTTCAAGCACTAAATATCATTCTTGTCTTAAACCAGTCTTTTCTTGCTGCCAACTATGCTTATGATTGGCAATTTTCGTCTAATGACCCGGAACTTTATACTACAGCTTTTTACACCTTCCTGTGTATGTCACTCTCCCATTTATATTGTAAACTCTACAAGGCAGACCCTCAATCCTTTTGTCTAAATAATTGCCTGGCATTTAAAGTGATGTTTCTTCATGATTCTAAGCTCGCAATTTACTTCACTTGTACTATGTTAAGCACTTTTCCCTTATCAGTACTATATTTGTATTGCTGAATTGTACAGAGCTGTGAGGCTTAATGGCGCTTTATAAATAAAACTATACATTTTATAATGGTCTACTGCACATGTTTTTTTATTGCAGAAAAATGTAATTTAATATGCTACATTAAAATTGTGAACAGTTCAATATTTTTAAAACACTCAACACAATGACATGGCATTGTACACAACATCCCATAAAGTGGAAAAAAATGCTAAATTCGGAACAGTAGTTTAAATGTAATTTAAGCTTAGAGTCTAATCAAAGACACAATTCATTTAAAGCATAACAAAACCCTCTCTCTAAAGCAGCAGATAAGCACTGGATGCTCCAACCTTTTAACAAAGGGATTAAAATCCATGATTGCACAAACAAGATAGGAATTTGATGTTCTTTTGTAATATATTGCCAAGAAAGTATGGTAAAATGTTTGGAATAACAATGATTTTAATTCTCCAGTCGATGATCATTTTAACCATACTGGTGATAGTTCTAACACAATCATTTTTAAAGGATTCTCCTGCTTGCTACTGGTCTGGGGATATCTAAATGTTTGGGCAAACATCTAAACCTGGTAGGTTTGTGAGCCTATTTAATGTATTGTAATAGAAAACATTTAGTGCATTTGCTCGAATACCAATCGCTGTATGAAAACTAAACCAAAGGCCTTTGTATGTAGGAGCTCTTAAGCTGACTAATGGAAATGTTTCTAATTCTTCTGTAGGAGAGGTTTCTTCTGAGTGTTCTACATCTTTTTTAAATGTGCTGTAACATTTCAAAATATTAAAAAACAGTTACCCTAGGCAACTTGGCAGCGGACACTAATAAATCAACAATGATATAATGAATGCTAGGTCTTTCTTCTTCAGCAGTACTGCCTACAACCAATGCATCTTTTTCTTTAGAACGGATATTGATATTTTAGGAGGTGGTCATCTGCAAAATATCCTTTCATACCCAGATGTTTTTTTTATAGTCTCCACATTGTACCCATAACAAATTATTTAAAATGAAATCACTGAAAATGGTTGCAGCTAGATAATAAAGAGCACTTCTAGATGAATGAGGCTTACAATTCGTGGAATTTTGCTATTTTGTTGATCTTCTATAAGGGAACATGACAATCCATCATTCCTATTCTCCATATAATATTACATACAAATGGTAATTCTATTTATTGTAAAAAAAAATAAGTACCTTCCACTTTACAACAAATTGTTGATTCCCTTGATGAAATAAATAGGATGGTATTAAGAGTATTCAATCTGTCAACAAATAAAGGAACTGGGATAAATTGTTGAAAATAAAGGACATTTCTTACCAGAATGAGATCTATAATTTTGATAAAGCTGATAAATCCGTTTTGGTTTCCTAACAACACATTTCTTCAGGTCGCTTTTCCCACTCTTATTTACATAATAGAACAAAGACCTTAAGTCACTGAAACGGAAAGAAACTCCCTTCATAATGCTCTGCGCTGTATCACCAGTAAGAAACATTGAATTTGGGTCATTGATACACTTCATTAGTAGGAAGAGCTCTGCTTGTGTAAAGTCCTGAATCTCATCCCCATACAGCTCATGAATAGACCATGGAAGTTCTTCAAGTTTTGATAATCTGCAAGATAAGTTATATAAAATGTCCTCTTCATCAAAGTACCCCTTCTTTGACTTTATCTGCTCATATAAGGAAAAGAGGCGATAAATTTCCTTACGGTCTTCTTTAAAGTTGGGAGCTCTTTTCTTGCCCAATTTATAGTACTCATCTTCTTTAAGCTTACCTTGATAAGAGTTAAGGGCTTCAAAAGATCCTTTTAAAAATGACTTTATCTCTTTCCAAACCAATGCTGCATTATAGACTGATTTCCCTTTTACCATTTTTGGCCAAATATCATTTGAAAATACCTCAAAGGTTACAAACACACGAGGATCTCTCTCTTTCAATTCACAAGTTGCTTCCTCTTCCTCATTTTCTATTTCTTCATCCTCTTCAACTTCATCCTCATCATCTCTCATTAAGTCTGGTATGTTTACTTCATCTAATGTAGACCATCCAGTTAAACTCTTTTTAAGACTTCCATCCTCATTTCTGGGGAAGAATGGGTCAGGCATTGATGCATCCAACAACAGAAGCAGCTGCTGGGAGGTAACAAACATGGGAAAGTTTTCATCTTTTATATCTTGCAACCTATAAACATTTGTGTCAGCTGGCTTAAAATGACTTGTTGCTTTTGTGGACTTGCTTAGCTCACAAAAATTTCTTTGAACTTCCTGACAAAGGACATTATTTTTAGTAATAAAAATTGAATGATAATGTTCTAATCTGACAGGGTCTTCTTCCTTAACTTCAGGTTCAGATGACAGATCTTCAACAGTATGCTCACCAGATTCCAACAGTAAAAGTTCTTCATCTGTGCTATCAAACTCTTCTGCAGCTGTGGTACTTTCATGCGGTGTCTCAATGGTTTCAGGATTTTCTTCATATTTTTTTCTCTGCCATGTTTGTTTCACAAGCCAGGGCCCACCAACCAAGTCAGCCTTTTCCCAGTAAGAGTTGAACTTCTTCCACAGACGATACAAACAACAGGTTGTTTTGCCTGTTCCACTTCTACCAATTAGTATGATTGTTTCCATGGGTTTGGGATCAAGGTCAATAACTGCATACTCCAGCTCACCAACTCTGAATGGATATTCAACTCGGTTATTGATGTTGTTTAAAATATTAATTGCCATGTCTGTACTGAAACTATGGAATTTCATAATATTGTATTCAGTTTCTGCAGTACTTGCAGGGGGAAAAAAATCTGGTATGGCATGACCAATATTTCTTTCCACTTCAAGATCTTCAATGAAACAAAGTGGAATGCGCTTTTCTACATTTGTGGATAATTGAGCTTTAGTTATGCCCTTTAGTTTTTTTCTCAAAATACAGGTCATCCCTCGATTGTAGGCACTACAAATGTTGTCAATAGCATTACTAAGTTTACCATGATCAAGCACAATATCCCATATCCTAATGATTTCAGTATATATACGTCCTGTTTTATCCTGGTAGGATACTTCTCTGTCCATTATTTTTTCAGGTTCTTCACTACAGCGTGGTGAAAAATCAATAGCAAGTTCCCACAGCATTCTAGCACTTTTGTCTAATTTCACTTCAAATAACTTGATATCACTTTTCAAGTATTTGAGCTTTTTGTATAAACTGCGTGTCCATTCTCCATTTCCAAGCTTCTGGATTGCAGCAATTACTTTATTTTTTATGTACTGAGGTACACTTTTGCTCCCTAATTGTTTTAGTGCTTCTGGTGCACACTCAATTTCCCATGTCATATTATTAAAATCAACCTTTGAGAGGTCAAGGTCATCTTCCAACATATCAATGTCCCATTCATTACTATCAAAAGAAGAAAGTACATTGTTGTCACATGTTGTAGCACAACCTATGGAATGTTCATCTTCACAGAGACCTATACATTGTAACTGGGAATCATTTGAGCATATAGAAAGCACATTATATTGTTCTGCTGTTGGACTAACATGTGTGAAAGTCTCTGTGGAAGTCTTGGGTAATTCAATGCATTTAATTAAATTTCTGATGACTTGAACAAGGCTATCTTTGCCAGTCAGAGATTTTGTAACATTTGATACATTCTGCACTGCAGGATAAGCTAAAACTTTTTCAAATAGATCTGATTTTATCACTATTGCAGAGTCACTATTTTTTTCTACTTTAAGTGAAAGAGAAGTAAGGGATGGCTCTGTCTGAGAATGTATTCGTAGCTCATCCCCGTCTGACACAGTCTTCATCAGCTTTGTAGAAATGCTAGGTAGATCATGCTTGTTTTTCTTTCTAAACTCAATCCATGCAATATAATGAGCATCTGTATTCTTTATTCTGTGTTTGGCATCTTTGCCCATTTTATTCTTTATTGTAAGTTTGACATCAAATTTTGAAAGCAAGTCCATTAAGGGGCGATACTGCTTGGGATTTGGACTCTGAAACACCATGTGCATTACTGTGTCCCCATTATTATCCTGGGTATTGGGGTCTAAAAATGGATTCTCTGATGGTGCAGACAAGTATAAATCAAGAAGGTGTTTCATCATTCTGGTTCCATTTTCATCTGAAAGTAACAGAAACGAAAGAAACATTTCAAAATGTATTTGCTTGATGCAAATTATTACATAAGGCACACACTGCTACATAAGAAAAAAAAAAAAACAAAAAAAAAAAAACAGTAATTCATACAGATAAAATCTCATCAAATGTGCATGAAAGCAGCCAGGTAAGCATATGACCATGATTCTTTAGGAACAGTACTTTAATTTATATGGTTTATGATTTCTTTTTTCAGAAACCTGGCATTTGATGTTTTTACATAGTAGCGTTACCTTTTGAAGGCTGTTATTTTTTTGTAAGGCTATTATTTGTTTTTGTAAGGTAGGAATCCCTATAATCATATTCTATTACCTCCTACAAACAGAACAGTGCTGTCATATCCTGACAGAAATTCAATTAGCTATAATTTATAAGGATGACTAATATGATGGTGATAAACATCTTTAAATTGTAAAGAAAATTTCCCCAATTAGGTTTAGATAGACTGGATAGACAGTATGAGTGTCAGAAGAGACTGTGAGAGACTCACAATTACTACAAATATATTAGGGCTATGATTTAGGGCAATGATACATTGGGCAGTTAGTAAGTCAAATCAAGTATGTAGGGTATTTTTTTAAATAATGAATATTCCCTTTATAGGCATTGCAAACAGTGAATGTATTGACACTCACTGGCTGAATTGTACAGCGCTGCATAAATCTGTGGCGCTTTGTAAATAAAATTGTACATACATAAATTAAATTTCCACAAGAAGTCATGATCTTCCTGGGGTTATTGGAGAATATTAACACCATTCTTTAATGCAATACTGAACGTTAGCAATGTGAGTACACTACATACCTTGCAACCCACTAAAAACAACTCATTTTAGAAACAAAAAGGCTTCAGCTGTACTTGCACAGTTAAAAAGGTTTATCTAACAACCAGTTAGCATTGAAATGTGATTAATTAAGCATGAGCTTACCATTAAGTGATAAATGTTAATTTAAAGCAGTAATTACAACTTGCATGTGTATGAGTATATTAAAAAAAATGAGTATTGTGATATTTGGGGATACCTTTTTTAGTGGACTAACGGTCAATTTAGATAAAGTTTTTGAGAGTTCTGTCCTCCCTTTATCAAGACTCTGGCAACATCACACGACCACACTATCCTAACTTATGAATATATATATATATATATATATATATACACACACATAGAGAGAGAGAGACTCACGCACATGTAGGTATTTATAATTACATTCTATGTTACTGTATGTTTGCATTATATCAATTTCTAGGTTTAGGTAAGTTTATTATGAGCTCCAAACATGCATCTAACGTATGAAATAAATACTGTTCGCACTCTTACCATCAGAGTTAGACACTTCAACTCCATCCAGGCAAAAAATATCATTGGTTTGTGAAAAAAAACAGTAATAGAATATTGGTATAAGAAAAGGTGTATATACCATAGAATAGTCCAGGAGAAATAAGATATATCTTATCACTCCAAATGATCATATTTTAAAGTATAGATCAATAGTGGTTACAGGTGAAATGCTTCATTTTGAAAAACATTTTCCTTTTTTTTTTTTTTTTCGTCAAAAAAAGGCTTATAAAACAACATTTGACTATGGCTTTTTTAATATCCCACTAGCATCTTACCTTTTTTGTATAAAGCAATAAAAGCTGCAGCATGCAATGGGGTATCCCCTTCCTTTAGTGATATGCTCTTAGGATTTCCACCTGACTTCAGCAATAAGTAAGCCAAAGCAAAGTCATTCTTCTTTAAACACATTTGAATTGGTTCTTCACAGTTTGAAACCGTTCCATTTGGGGACACTGTGTAAAGCAAAATTAATCAACAAATTAGTCAGTAAAGTAAGGTATTCATGAAATAAAATGTGCTGCCTATTTAGTATGTAGCAAAAGGATTGTTTGTTTTCAATTACTTTCAATATGTAAAATCCAACACAACATGAAAAATATTTAATTCCCAAAATCAACTGTTGAAGTAAAAGTAAAAACATAACTGAGCTCTCCAAACTCATGTATAAAACAATGTATATTTCTTTACAATATGTGCACTTAAAAAATATAAAATACTTAGCAAATCTGATCACAAGTTGAACCATAAATAGATTTATACTTACCGTTAAATTGGTTTCTCTTAGATGTAGGGGAACACTTGGGTAAAAGGTGCCTCCCACCAGCAGGTAGGGAGGGCACTGCAAAGATCCTCCCACTTTCCCTTTTATCCCTGCCTCTTCCCCTTCCCAATTCAGTTGTGACTGCTAGAGATTGCACAGGCAATATAAAAACAACATGGATAATAACATAAAAAGCAGTACTACTGTAACCAAACCATAACATGGTATGACCAAAACAGTATAGCAGGGAGGGAAGTCCTGTTGTTCCCCTACGACTAAGAGAAACTGATTTAACAGCAAGTATAAATCTCCTTTTCCCTTAAATTGTGGGGGACACAGGAACACTGAGACGTCCCAATGTATCTCAAGGGGGTGGGTCCATATGGAAATAGACTAGGTCTGAACCACGGACTAAAGGACTTTACGTTCCAAGGCTGCTTCTGCGGAAGTGAAGGTGTGAAGAATTTGGTGAAAGTATGCAAGGACAACCAGGTAACCACCTGGCACAGCTGTTCAACAGACACCAGATTTCTGAAGGCCCAGGAAGTAGTCACTGCTTTAGTTGAGTGGGCCTTAATGGCAAAGGGAGGAGTCTTGTCCTTCACTATGAATGCTCTACGAATTGTGTCCTTGATTCAGCAGGCTTGCAAAGCTTTTGAAGTTGCACTTCCTTTTCTCGAACCCCCAGGAATCACAAAGACATTGTCACACCATCTCAAGTTCTGACAACGAGAAATGTAGAATTTTAGCGCCCGAACCACATCCAGAGAATATAGACGCCTCTCCTTGAGGGACTGAGGATGAGGGCAGAAGGAAGGAGGGAGGAGTGCAGAGCACTGTGGAAAATTAGGAAGAGAGGTTTGATTGAGAGAGCTCCCAAGTCCGAAAACCAGTGAGCAGATGTAATGGCTATGGGAAGACGCATTTACAAGTCAGCCAGGAAATATCAATGGATGCCAACGATATGAATGGGGGTTCTGGTAAGGCTGAAAGGACAAGGTTCAGGTCCCAAGGAGAAACAGGTTAACGGAATGGGGGTCTTACATGAGACGACCCTTGGAGAAAGGTGCGTATGTCTGACATGAGCGCTAGATGACATTGGAAAAGGATGGACAGAGTGGATACTTGACTTTAGAGCGAGGTGAAGCTAAGGTTTTTATCCAATTCTTGTTGGAGAATGTTAGCACCAGGGGAAGATTGAATCTTTCCAGATTCCAATTGCTTCTTGAACAGAATGAGAAGAAGGCAGACCAAGTTCTATAGTAAATACGGGATGAGGAAGGCTTGTGAGCCTTAAGCATAATGGCAACCACTGCATCTGGGAAGTCTCTGTCCCACAGGATCTATGCTTCCAGAGTCAGGCAAAAAGATTTGGGTTGGGGTGTAGGATGGGACCCTTAGGAAGGTCTGGCCTGGATGGAAGACAAATGGGACTCTTCTGGGACATGGCTGATAGAGTTGCAAACTATGCTCTCTTGGGTCAGTGAGAAACTATTATAGTTGGGCAATTGTCTCTCTTGAGCTTCTGCAGCAGCCAAGGAATCATGCTGATTGGAGGAAAGATGTATGCTAGTGTATAGGACCATACGCATGTCATTGCATCTATTTCTTCTGTCAAAAGATCCCTGACTCTGGCTAGGAAACTTGGAACTTTGCAGCTGTTCCTTGTTGCCATGAGGTAATCTTGGGGGGGACCCCACACTGTGTGATCCATTCTATACCTGTGGATGCAGTTCCCATTCTCCTTCAGAGAATGGTGACTTAGGAAATCGGCTTCTTGGTTAATAAACCTGGGATGAATACTGTTGAGATCTGGGGAAATGAGTCCTCGGCCCACTGCAGTATTCTTGCCACTTGTCTTGATGCTGCTTCACTCCTTGTTCCTCCATGATGATTGATGTATGCCAAGGTAGTTGTAGGATTGGATGGTTCCAAAGAGCCTGAAACCACTGAAGCAAGGTTAGGTACACTGCCCTGAGCTCCAAGATGTTGATGGGCAGAGTTGCCACTTGAAGAGACCATTTTCCGTGGGCTGAGAGGCCCTGGAAAACTGCGCCCCAGCCGGATGAACTGGCTTCGGTGGTGATAACCTGCCATGCTAGTTCTGTGATGGAGCGCACCAGTGAAAAGCGCTGGGGGAGAAGCCACCAGGCTAGGGAAGAGCAGGCCTGAGCAGACAAGGGGATCTGTTGAGATAATTTGTTTCTGGAGGAGGCAAAGGTGAAATTAAGTATAAGGTACTATCTGTATGGTAGACACCATGAGACCTAGAATGCTCATACAAATGTGTACTGATGAATAAAATTAGTGATAAAAGTCTTGGATTGCAGTCCGTATCCTTTCTACCTGATCTGGAGCTAGGAAAACTCTGTGGAGTTTAGTGTCACAAAGTACTGCATCTGGGAGGCAGAGACGACTTTTGAAGGTTGATTAACCAACCTAAGTTTTGCAATATTGTATATCAGTCTGTATTGCCCAAAGAGCTTCTGTGTGAGAATGAGCTTTCATGAGAAGGTTGTCC
>JAKJJM010224324.1:0-11218 GCA_021901965.1 Pipa carvalhoi
TATTGGACTTAGGCCATTATTCTGTTGAATATAAATTCTTCTGTATTGAAATATATGGACTTAGGCCACTTATCCCAAGTGCCTTTCTAACCCAATGAATAGAATAAAGTACATGGAAACTTTCCAAAGAATAATATGAAAAATGAAAAAATGTGGACTTAGGCCACTTTTCCGTTGTCCTCTTCAATTATAATAAATCAAATGAGCATAAACAGCCATGGTGGCTGTCATGTTGCCTTGAAAGGCATAGGCTCGTAAATGATTTTGGTGTGAAGGGCACACTCAAAGGGCAAACTGTCTTGTAGATGTGTGATTTCATGACAATTCAGCAACTTTGCTTATTCACCAAAGATTATTGTTAACAGCAATATGTTGAATACATACACGATTTGCTACTTTACTTTGACTGCGTATTTAAGTAACACATCTATTCGCCTGCAAATGAAACAACACTTTAGGGGTTATTTATCAAAGTGAGAATTCGACTGGTGAAGTGATTTCTCATCACTTAAGGTTGCTACGCTCTGATTCTTTACTCCTTTTTCACTAAACAGTGAATTCCCATAGCAGACCGCGACCACGGTTGTGAAAGTAGTCGTCTATTGTATAGTGTGCGATCCTCGTTAGCTGCTGAATTCACCACATTGCAGAGTTTGCTGAATACCCAAATATGGGGAAGTGCCAAATTCACACCTTTAAGCGACAATTCGGATTTTGATAAATAACTCCCTTTAAGTATTTATCAGTGTGTGAATTTACAAAAGTGTTGTAAATTTAGACTTTGCCAAGTGAAAGTGGCAAATTTGAGAAGCTTACAGCAGGGTTCTTAAGGCATTATTTCACTCAAAAGCCATAGAAAATATGGTAACAGAACCAGCATTAGCTAGAAATTGCCTGGCATTAAAATTAATGTAAAAAACGCATGCTATTCTGTAGCTGTTCTATCCTGTCTGCACACTCAGGAGGATGATTTATTGGTTTGCTTCGATAACAATGAAACTCTTAGGAAGATATTTATAAAAGTCAAAAAAGTTTTCTCCTGGTATATCGATATCGATATTTATTAAGCCCCTTAAGGGACCTGCAGAGTTATGGGAATAGCTAAGAGATAGCAAGGAAAACTACAAACACACCTCAGTTATGTGGCCCTTGGTGTGTGTTTTAGCACATCATTTTTGCAAGTGAACCTTGGCCCCTAGCTTTATATAGTGGGAGGGTTAGATGTTATAGGGCGCTGTACCAAATAAAGATGTTGGAGTTTGACAGCACTGTGTTGCAATAGGAATGAGTGAAGGGACAGCTCCCAGAGGGTTAGGTAGACCTTCTCTGTTAGTGATTGAAGTGGAACAATAAAGCTTGATGATGTGATCTTTTTATGCAGAATGAATACCAGCCATGGTACCACTGCTATTTGGACATGTTTTGCTTTCCCTTTAAAGAGGTGGAGGGCATGGTTAAGGAAGAAAAGAAAGTAAAAATTTCCCTGTTGAGAATTTTATATGTACCAATATGCCCATCTGCATTGACCCAATGTGCAGTTATTGACAAATATTTTCTGTGACCATGTTCACCGCTCCCCGCATTCATGATGAGATAGATACAGAGACAAGAGACAAGTAAAGGGAGAAAAATATGACTCAGTGATTTTCAGCAGTGTATGGACTGCGGAATGACCTTCTTTGAACTTGACAGACTGTACTTGTGTATTTTATGTTAGAGCTGATGATATCCCTAAATATAGTATCTAATTTTTGCTATTGCAAAATCCTATCAGGGAAATGACCATTTCAGATAAATTAATTGTATTTAAAAGGTAGACGGTGCAAAAAAGAGAATGTGCACTGCTATTGTGGCAAAATTCACAGAAAGAAAGAGAATACAGGGAGCACAAAAACAAAACAGACACTGCTCTTATGTAAATGTATATATATACCATATATGCAGGGAGAGGCAACCCCCCGGGCCATGGTGAAATAGCACAGAGCTGCCCCCCAACTACTAAATACAAGTAATTTCCTCCAAAATTACAGCTGTGGATGCAAAAATATTTTTCCAACCCTATAGAAAGGATAAACCCTCCCTTTCCAACCACATAAGCCCCACACTATCCCAAGTTTATCTCCAAAGCTAAAGAAAAGATCCAACTTTCAGCAACACAGAATGGCACATGCTGACTGGAAACAGCTTAATTTATAAATTATAACTGTATATATAGTATATATATATATATATATATATATATATATATATAAAACAAGAAATCTAGCACACCACCTGTGACAACTGCAAAAATACAAACAGAAACAGGATTGCCCAGGTGCAGAGAACAAGCTTTATTTAATCAGTGAGCAAAAACGTTACGGTGCACTTTATCCTAATCTACATTAAAAATGTCATATTGTAAGAATTCAACGTTTCTGTGCACCTTCTAGGTCATTGATCAAGACCAAACTAAATTTTTCGTTTTCAAAATCCGGATTTCTTTTGTGTATAGTAAATGTAACGAGCGGTGGTTCCATGCGTGCACCACTCGTTACATCTAGCTGCTCAATGCGGCAGCCACTGGGGAGACTCATCTCTCCCCAGCGCTTCCTGGTTTGGCTTAGCCAATCAGAAGCCGCTGACATTACGGATGACGTCAGCGGCAGCAAATTCAATTGGCTGAGAGCTGTTATTTGAATTTGCCGCCGCTGATGTCATCTGTGACGTCAGCGGCTCCTGATTGGCTAAGCCAAACTAGGAAGCGCTTGTGGAGAGATGAGTCTCCCTAGCGGCTGCCAGCATTGAGCAGCTAGATGTAACGAACGGTGCACGCATGGAACCACCGCTCATTACACTTAACATACACTACAAAAATCTGGATTTTGAAATCGAAAAATCTTGTTTTCGATTTGGAAATCTGAATATCCAAAATCAAAAATGCCATTTTCGATTTATGCAAATCGAAAATGACATTTTTGATTTTAGTAAATTCAAAAATTTCAAATTTTATAAATTTCACCCACAGTGTTGGTAAAGTACCACTAAACAATGGTAAAAAATATAAAAAAGCAAAGAATAAAAAGAATAAAAAACAAGAAAGGGAGGGAGTTACTAAGCACCATAAAGCTTAAGCCAATCGCCAACTAAAAACAATTCAATGAGGCTTGCGCTGCCCTAAAAAATAAGACCTTATATGGTGTAGTGTATCAAACACTGGGGATTGTTTAGTACATAAATGGGTACTCACATCCGTGGATTAATCAATGCGTGTATATAATGTCGTATTCAGTTTGTCTCCTTCCAATCTGGACAGGTAGCGATGTATGGATTCAGGATATTATATCAAAAATGATTTATTTTAATAAAAAATTTTTTTGACACTTGCATTAAACAGCATATGCCTTTAAACATATATAAAAACATAGAACAAACTCCTACGCGTTTTGCCCTCCTTGGGCTTCCTCAGGGAGTATTAAAAAAATCGCCAACTAAGTAATCTGTAAGCATATCTATGTCTAAGTGAAGCAAATCGCTAAGCCCCAGTAGCCTGACACTGAGCACTTTGCTTGATCCCAGACTGGTTGTATTATAGTGCTCAATTATTGTGGGAGGTTAGTCATCAGGAGCGGTATCAAAGTTTAACGCAGCCAATAAGATCTAAAAGGGAATGTGTTTCAGGTACAGCATGGATACAAGAAGTTCGGTGGGGAGGGAGTAAGCTGCACCAGAGAAACATAGAAGTACAACAAACACAGGAGAGCAAAACTAACAACTCACAGGGAATGAAGGAGGGGAAGGAAGGAAACTTGAAAGAAACAGAAACACATAGGAAAGGGACCTATTTAGATTGCAACACATGCAAAATGTTTACAAAGAGAGGCAGACAGCACATGTAAGGTAGAAATTCAGATTAAACAATGCAAAGAAATCAAGAAAAAAGAGAAATAGACTGAAAAACATGTATCTGTACAAGGGAAGTATTTGGCGGAAACATGAGTTAGATCTAAGTAAAGAAAAAAGTGTCAGTGTGGTGTCTCATAGTGAGGCAATGAATGTGTGTGTATTGTAAAGGATAATGTACTTGTTTTTAATAGTGCATAAGGATATTACTAGTCACCTCAGTAATATCCTCCTTGTTATATGCTGAAAAATGGCAAAAAGGGTACATTATCCACTATATATTTGGAGAATTCTTCCCCAGTTATTGGGCCTGCTCAAATTAGTGTAAAAGTAAAAGGAACAAAAATTCTATAGACCATGTCTGGGTTATGTTATTGTTTGATAATAGTGAATATGAGCAGTACAATGAACAAGGAGGTGTCAGGTGTTGTAATGGATACTGAAGCCACTGCTGCTACTGGAATGGGGAGAACTGTATATATAATGCAGAGCAAACAGTGAACTGTTATTCCAAATAAAATATCATATAATAATACAGTACTCATCTTCATACTGTAATTACGGCATCAACATTGTCACAGCTTGATCAATATGCCAGAGAAATAAAAAGTAGAAGAATAGAAGAGCTTGGGACAAACCAATCAATGTGGTGGCCCATTTTTTTCAAATCTACATTTTCCATAATCGCACACTAGCAGTTTTAGGAAAAATGTTGGAACTACTGTCCCAATTCACATATGAAGAAAAGAGAGAAGAAATGTGCCAACATCCACTATATATATAAGTATCTTGTATCTATCTATGGGGTTGATTGACTAAAGGGTGAATTCACTGGTCAAATTCACTTTGCTACAATTTGAGTTGCATTTCCAAAACAGTTGCAAATTCACTTCTCATTATTGACTAAGCGGCGAATACTCTTGTCAAACAAGCGGACAGTGGCAATTGCTATTGGACGCATTCTGTAACATAGTCAATTGAATAGAAGTAGAATATGGAGCTCTGCCATCATCCCACCAATTCAACACAATTCGACTGAATTCGGACCATAGTCGCTTTTGCTCTTTCGACAGACTCCGCCACTTAGTCAATAGTAGAAGTACCTGTGCATGTGCATGCAAATTGATGCAAAGTGCTCATTAACATCGAGACATATTCTCCACATCGCAAAGATTTCTCAGTAAGCAAATAAAGGGAAGTGCCGAACAGATGCAAATTCAGAGCTTTATGGGACTATTCAGCCTTTAGTCAATAAAGCCTTATGTCTTTTAGTGTGCATCCTACAAATAATAAAGTAAATTAAACTCTAGGAGCTGAAATATTTGGACCTTGTTGAGGATTAGATCTAGAGCTGTATTATGCACATTTGCATTTCTAGCATTATAGGTAGTGTAAACTAAAATCTGAGAGCTCAGTTTTACCGGTATAAATCAGGCAAACCCGTCAGCACCTACTTCGTTACAGCAATAGGTCAGTATATCCCAGGAGAGGATTTCCAGTCCTATGCAGCTTGAAAGGGTGCTGTGTGTTCCAGTTCAGTGTGTGCCTAGGGAAGCTGTGAGTTACAGCTTGTCTATGATGCTCCAAGTGATCCTGTTATATCTGCTGATCCAAGTCTCCACCAGTGGCTCAAGTGATTCAATTCCAGCTGCTACCAGTGGGAGGTTAACCTGAGGGCCACAACCTGGGAGGTCCTCTGGCGCAAAGGCCATATACCCTTGCAGGGGTTCAGGGTGAAGGCTATGGCTCCTTAGACTCTGTGCCTCAGTGTTAACCAGTGTCAACTCCTGCTGTGGTACAGAGGGTTCACCCTATTCCCACATTATGTATTGTTCCTGATTCCAGTTATTCCCTGTTCCAGCACTTGATCAATGTACACCTCTAGAGATGTACCACCTTACACCTGTTATCCTCACATTTTGTATGCCTTAGTGCTTCCAGAGGTGTAATGGGCTTTGGTTACACGATAGTGCCTCTAGTTGCAACCAGTTCCTGTGGCACCTCCTTGTGTGCTCCCTGAGATCTGTGACAAGTTCATTAGTAAATCTGAAAATAAACAAATGAGGGTTTCATCCAGACAGCAGTCTTAGAAAAAAAACAGCAGACATTTCTTATGGTTATATTATGTTCATGTCAACTCCACAAGCCTTTGCTTTCTCTCTTTCATCATGCATCACCTGTGTCTCTGTTACACCTAGAAATAATCCAGCATGGAGTATGGAAGTGACCTTACCTTCTTCAGTCACTCCTAAATCCCAGTCCCAACCAATATCCCAGATTTTATACTACTACAATCAAAAACCTTACTGGCACATGCATTCTACCAAATACGTTTCCACTTTCCCATTTACAGTAGCTGAACTGTTCTCTCTCTCTACCTATGTAGTCCTCCTTTCCAATCTAAACACATTGTTCAAACTGGGCAGTGCAGTTGATGTGAGTCCAAAAGTGCATGATGATGTTATGTTTTTTTTTTTTAAAAGACAGCAAACAAATTCAAACATTTCAAATTGGTGCGGACTCAATATGTCATTTCCTTCTTAGTGTGAATTACACACAATCAATTACAGTAACACTAGTTTAACATTGGACTCTCATATGCCAAACACAGCTTTAATGACAAGGAAGAAGGTCTTGCATTGCAGTTGATATTTCAGAAGGATTATATGATGAGTCAGGGACCTACATGCTGAGGCAATCACAGGAACATGTTCTTTTGTAAAGAAACATTTTATTTGATCTTGGCCAGCCTATTTAATCTTAGAAAGAGAGGACATTTGGCTTGTAATCTCATTGATTCTGTCATTTATGACATTCAAACCTGCTGTTGATCTATTAAAGCCTCTTAGAGAATCTGATAGGTACAAAAATACACAGTAATCTAAAATCTATCAAAGGTCTATTAATGGACATCTTCTTATACTAATCATGCAAATGAACTCCCGGTGACACATTTTACATGATTGTTTTAGAAACCATCACATATCTTAAGCTTAAGAGTTGGGATGTAATTGCATCCAAATGAAAGAAAACAAGAATAATTTCTCATTCTGATTCATTAGAGAAGGATGGAGATGGAAAAAAAATTCTAATGAGAATCTCAGAATCTGATTTAGAAAGATTGAGGCAAATGCAACTTTATTCAGCTCAAATGCTATTCCTACACTATAAATTGCATCTCTTGGTTCCTGCTAGTAGAGATTCAAATGTCGTATAAAAGAGGTGAGCTGACATTATACATGAATAATATACAAGCCAAGTAACAGATGGAATGTCAAGTGAGAGCTATTGCCAATCCTTAAGGTTACCGTTTGGATGTGATGCAAGCTATGCATGTGAACCTTCAACTTCCTCAGCCTTTAAATCAATGACAAAACTGCATTTGTTTTTCAGAGAGGTAATTTATTGAAGGGGATGGTATTTTCATCCTTTTGAATTGAATGTCAGATGTCTCAACAGTCAAATGCTTCCAGTGTTCATTCTGCCCTTCTAGATACAAGTCCTATCTCTTAGTCTATATGAAGTTGTCAAGAGAAATACTACTGTAACATTCACTCTTGTTGGATAAGATAATCTACAGAAAATGACATGTGAATACTGTTGATAAGATTCAATTTTTTTTTTGATCTTCATATAATAGTCTACCTTATTTTTCCAATAAATGAAAAACGATCTACATTAAATGTAGTTTTAGATACATTTGCCAATTGAATAAGCCGCCTGGTATGATTATTACTTCGGCATAACTAAGACTGCAAGTGTACAATATCCAAGTTGCATCTGCATACATATTTTCCTATTAACATTTTCCACACTGTGTAGTATAATAACTTGTTATCTTGAGTAGAGTGCATCATTAAAAATTCTTATTATTAATATGATTTTCCCTATCAACTGTACCCTTAGGGGGTCATTCTGTAAAGTGAGAATTTGACTGTCGAATTCTCAGATAGATAATTCCCATTATAAAATCGCGACCGTGACAATTCTTCTATTATAAAATCGTGACCGCGACCATTTAAAAGTCGTGACTGCGACAATATTCCCATAGAAAAGTCACGACTATGACAAAATTCTCGTTATAAAGCCACGACTGTGACAGTAGCAGTCTATTGCGACTGTCTTTAGCTGACGAATTCATACCTTTAAACTACAATTTGGACTTTACATTAGGAAAGTGAAATTTAAGCTTTTTATGGATGCACTCTAGCTTATTTTTATGTGTAGAATACACTATTTTTAATTGTGCAATCTTGTAATTCACTTGAATATCACAAATACAAAAAAAAAATCTGTACAAGTGTGATTATCACTAATGTTGTTTCACACCTGACGAAAGAAGATTCTCCTCTGAAGTGTTGTGCACCATTGTGAAGATTCCTCAATAAAGTAAACTCACACTAGCTTGAATAACTCCAGTGTGATTAGTGATTATTGGATAAAGGTGCCCAGAGACTATCCATAATTGTTGAGAACACATATTCTAGCATTTTTGGAATATTACTAATCCTGTCAAAACCATTTTTTCCATAAGTCCATATACAATATCATGAATACATAACCAAAAAAAGTTCTCCCCAAGTCCATAGCAGACTACTCACTCCCTGCATTCCTGGTACATGTCTTTTCTGTTGTGCATGCTAAGGACACTGGGGGTTATGAGCTGCTGTGGTAGAAAAATAATTGCCACTGGAAATATAGCTTTGTATGCGCTTGAGTGTAGACCTACTATGCTGCTAGTTCAATATAATAATGCGCAGTCAGTTTATTTCAGCACATTGATGTCTGTTTCTTATTTAAAAGTTATTCATTTTTATTTGCTTGTTTAAGGATTTATCACAATCTCAGTACCAGTTACGCAATGAACTTGCTGTATTGGACCTTGGTGTTGCTGTACCACTGTTACCTAGCAACAACGCCTGCCGGAACGTCCCTCCCCTGCTGCCGGCATGGCTTTTAAAAGCCAGCATTTACTGGCACTCGATGCCTGAATGTCTTCCCCAATTTAGACTCCTGTGTCTCTGTAGTTCCTAGTCCTGTATCCAGCTTTCTTGCCCTGTTCCTGTTCCTAGTATCCTTCTGCTACCTAGCATCTGCTCTGCTACCTGCACCTACTTAAAGTGCCAGCCCACCTTTTAAAGAGACAGTGCCTATTATCTACTCCTGTCCAGCTATCACTAATGGAGGATGAGTTTGAGGGCCGAGACCTGGGAGTCTCCCTGTCGCAAAGGCCTTACCTTCTTGCGGGGTTCAAACAGATTTGCCAAACCGATAAGTGTTTCATTATTATGACATAATAATAAACTGCCACATAATCTTAACAAAAACCCAACATTTTAAAGTGCACCTGTCAGCTGACACACCCCCTTAGGGGGCATGTCAGAGTGGTTGATTGGCAGGTTGGGCACAAGATGGCGACTCCCACAGCTTCAAATCGGGACAAGCTGACAGGTGCACTTTAAAAATCATTACTCAGGTTTTGAATCTGAAGGACAAAGCAACAAATACATATTCCAAATACAAATGCAGAAATTAAGAAATCAGGAGTATTTCGACATCCCAGTAGGCACTGTTAAAGGAGAACTAAAGCAACAAAAAAAAGATAAATTAATAAGTACCTTATAGTAAGCTCCAGTGATGCACTCCCAGCTTCATCTGTGCTGTATCTTCACTGCACAGGGCAGACTTCAATGTACTATGAAGAGCCTCCCTGCCAGCGTGAGGCTCCTCCCACACAGGAGGATCACTGGTGCATAAGAACGTGTTTACATCATCACGCTCATTTCTCCCCTAATGACAGTTCTCCTCTGAATTAACCCTTGCAGCATTGTTTTCTCTCTGTATCTCTCTCCCAGCATTGGTTTAAGCTGTTGTGATCAGCTTAGTGGGAGTTAAAGCCATGTGTGTGAGACAGAGAATGGAATGCTGTCTCAGATCAGATAAGAACCAGGAGAGAATTAATTAGTGACAGCGAAGGAGAGGGGGGTGGGAGTGCGAGTAATAAGACTGACCAGCAGAGCAGGGAACAGAGAGACAGAGCCGGACTGGGAGAGACAGGGATAGACATGGTCTAGAGCTCACTGTGCTGGGATGGTTTCAGTGAACATCAGCAGCTTAGTTCTAATATATTGTATATTAGACTATCATTAAAAAAAGGATGTCCCTTTTAATTTAACAGTAATTTACCCATTTAAAAAATGATAATAAAAAACATTTTTTTTTGTTTGCTGCTATTGTAAGCATTTACCACTTATGAAAGTGAAAGTACTGGCAGAGTGTAGCAGTTACAGGCAGTGTGAAGCTGATTAGCTGTAGCTTCCTGCCAGAACTTCTGCAGTGATGTCACAGGTCAGGATTAGCATGCTTAATATATTCAAAATGGTGGCCATGCCTGTTCAGAGCTGTGCAGACTTCAGTGGGACAGTGAAGAGACTACAGAATGATTATGGATTTTTTAATATCACTATTTAGGAGGCAGATAGGTGTACTACTTATATATGTGTTGGTGTGTACCTTTAGTTCTTCTTTAATTCAGTTATCAGAAAGCATCAGTCACAACCAACCAGAAGCTGTTGCCAGGGCCCATCTTACAGGAAGTTTCCTTACACTTTTGCAATTTCCAGTTGGATTCAGATAATGTGGCACCAGGGATGGCAAATGACATCATAGTGACTGTTGCTTCCTTATTCACAGTGCCCAGTGTGACTGCACAGGTCACATACACCTGGCTGCTGCTTAGAAAAGGTACTCCAGAGAGTTCAGTATCCAACCTTATTAAGAGTGCAGCATTGTAAATTATTGCTCAAATAACCATGTAAATCAATTGCAATTTTTTGACCCCATTACTTAACATGGAAAGCGGTGCTTTGTGTCAACAGGGGGAGAAACTGGCCAGGGTCAAAGACAACTTAAACAAAAATGACTAGAATCATATTTAGGAGTGGTTTGCTTCCCAAAGTGAATTTGCCACACTACAAGACAATTTGCCTGTATTATTGCAAAGTCAATTGTGTATATAGCAGCATATTGTCACAACAATGGAGTGAATTGTCTAGTAGTACTTTCTCTGTGTATTCAGATGAATAGCAGTAGTGTACTGTATCAAATTAGTCATGCATAGTAGAGAATCAGTGCCATCTTCACATGGATATGATTAAAGGATTCAATGTCACTATAATTATTTATTTCTAAATATATATATATTAACATATTGGCAATATTAAAGGAGAACAATAGTCAGATTACATCTTTACATATGTTGTACTATACCTTAGTGAGAACCCATTCATCCCTGTAGTTGTTTCATCTGAAGTTGGATAATTAAGTACAGAGCACT
>JAKJJM010224364.1:0-16886 GCA_021901965.1 Pipa carvalhoi
AATATATATATATATATATATATATATATATATATATATATATATATATATATTCCTATAATTTCTTAAGTTTGTTAAAGAAGTACTTGTTTGGAGGAAAATGTAAATATCTTGTATTGTTTATGAGGTTGTTCCTTTGTTTCTTTTATTAAGTTGAGAAAGTGTACCACTCTATGTGTTAAGCAAGACCTGCCCCCTGAGGTCTGTGTTGCTAGTCTGGGTATGTGAAATGTTGCTATAAGTGGGTTTAGTACATACTGTAATTATAGTGCTACACTAGCTTAATACTATCACAATTTAAAATGTGAATTAGTTAACTTGCCTGTATGTTATATGGTTCTTCTCCCATTTTGGTTTTCTTGGGAAGAAGTTGTAATTGGCTACATCTGGATTACCACATCTTGGCTTCTTCATAGTCTCAATTGTATTTTGATCAAACTCCCCAGTTTCAGGAAGGCCAAAAAACTTCTGCATTTTTTTTAGAGAATCCTTTAGGTCTATCATGTGACATGTATCCTTAGGACAGCCATAAAACTGGTTTAGATATTGCTAAAAGAAAAACATAAACATAATCAGATCTCAGAATATTCTGAAACTGAAGCAGGTACTTCTGAGAAGGCACAAGGCAGTTCAAGTAGCAAAACAGCAGCATAAACAGACATTAACGCTAGAGAACTGTGTAACAGTGCTCAGCCCCTTTTGAATTTGGTGCTGCTGATGTCATGTATGACGTCAGCGGCTCCAGATTGGCTGGCAACCCGGAAGCACTGAGTATAGTGCCCAGTGCTAGCCCGCAATCAAATGCCGGCAGTGCACGAGTGGCACTGCAGCAGGCAAGTTCCGCTTGTTACACCTATTTACCCTGTGGTTAATGTTACTTGATACTATAATATTTGTTTCTTCATAGGTGTGGGAAAAACAATCATTTGGTTCATAGGTCACTCATGTCCATAGAGCACATGACAAGGCAGCATTAAAAACCAAGGCTTGTGGTTTGGTTTACTATTTGGTAAGCCTCCCCACATTAGGGAATTTTGTATACCACAATTTGATAAGGTGGTGATACTAATTATCTGGTGCACCCTTCCTTTTTATCCATCTTTGGGATTTCTACTTGGTCTCCTCTATTTTTGGTTACATTGATAAAGCACTATTAGTGCATTTTTTGCGCTCTTTCTTTTGCTTTAGGTTTCTCCATGTACACAAGATTGAATTAGTTGTAGACAGAAGCCTTATTTAAATCCTTCTTTTGTCATGAAATCACATAAAATTGTTTGCAGCTCTGTAATAATATTTCAGAACATACATGACCATAAATCCTATGATCCCCTGTGACATATTTGCATGCACTTTATGAAAATTTTAGCAAAACAAGCAAGGGGGCAGGTACTATGTGACAATCTACGTCACATACAGGGGAGCGGAAGAGAGCTGCAGCTGGCTTTCTTCATCTCATGATCCTGGGCAAAGGATCGAGCAGCAGTGCATTTGGTATACTGCTGCTAATACGATCAGCTAATTTTTTTTTGGTAGTATTTCAAAATTTGTGTGAAAAATCAAAACAAATTAGTAACAACACTAAAAAGCAAAAAAAGAACCTCTAAGAAAGCACGCACACTGCGAATGGATACTAAATACTCCCACAATCCAAAAACATACATCTGTGTGTGTGACTGAAACTAGATTGCAAGCTCTACGGGGCAGGGACTGAAGTGAATGATTTATCTATGTAAAGCGCTGCGTACTATATCAGTGCTATATAAATAAAATACCAATACCAATTGCTAAAGTGCAAAAACAAAGCAGTACTTTAAGAAAATAACTCACTAAAGATCACCAAGGAACACGAATAAATCTTTGATCACCAATAAGTACCAGCCATCTAGCATGGGTGTGATTTTAGCACACAAAACAGAGGTTCTGTTGAAAATTGGGAAATGTCCAAGGAATGCATTGTTAAAGAACGCTGTCCCCCCCAGACTGACTGCTGCTGAGCAGTCTTTAACAGAGGAGAGTCAGGGCAGGGAAAGAAAGGGAGGGGATACAGAACAGGACATAGCCCCCGTCCAGTAGCATAGGCAGAACCCTAAGTGGCTGCCTATACTGTCAACCACTAGTTCTGGTCCTGATATCACTTATTCAAAGCAATTGATTAAGCTGTATTCAAGCTTTGAACATTTTGTTTTATATGAACATTTTGTAGTGTATATTGTAATCCTTAAAAGGCATAGAATAAATTATCTCTGCATTCAACTTTCTATACAGTAGCAAATTATTATTAAATACACTTATTTTTTGAAATAGTAGTTATTCCTATGTCTTACCTGTAAAAATTACTTTAAATTCCTACTTTGTATTGCTTGCTTCCTCTTTCAGGGAAAAAGTCATCTTTTAAATATTACGTGAAAAGCCCTGTACTGACCAATTTTTGTTCTATAGGACTTTATTAATACATATTCATTAATGACTCACTCGCTCATCAAATCACTTTTTTAAACTAATCAATAACTATTTTATCTCCAACTCCAGATTAGTGAATCCCCTACCTCAGATCCACTATGTAACTTTCACTGAGGCGCTCAGCAAAGCCATGGATATCTGCTTGTGAGATTTAAAATAACATTCCCTGGCAAATATCTGCAAATTAGATTTACAAGAAGAAAATTGATCATCTGTCGTGCTCCCTGTGTATAAATACATGACAAAATGAAGCATTTGTTTTAGACACTGTATAAGGGATACTTATAGCTGTCCACAAACCTATCTGGCAGAGGAAAATGCTGTACTTTACATAAACATAAAAAAACAAGGTTTCCCTGTGCCACGCAGTCAAATGTAGTGGGCTAGAAGTATACTGTCAACCCAGTAGCCTGCTATACCCATGTACTTACAGAAATTATGGACGTGGTAGAAAACACTGTTCCATGGTCATAAATAAACTGCACACCATGAACACTGAAGAATAATTACAATGAAAGCATATGTGCAAAATTGGAGAACCAATTATTTACACATACATTAATATGAGCATATATTAATATATAAAAACTGACGAAATATTATCTTTATTACTGTACTATCAAAGTGATGTACATAGAAACTTTAGAAAAAATGCTAACCTACATCAGATGAGAAGAAATCTCATAATACCATATTCAGCAACATTTGTGCGTAGTCTAAATAGATGAAAAGGTAATGCATTCTTGCAATCATATGCTAGTACTAGGCGGTACAGTAAGGATTTTGTCTGATTAAGAGTTTGGAAGATTAGCCCTAACTATCAATAAGGAATAAATTCCCTAAAGTATGCTTCCCCATATAATTTAAAAACATGAAATGAAAAACATATAAGTAACTATTATCCTGTAATATGTTGCTAAAAAGTGAAACATGCATATAATGAAACATGCTAGATGAGCTTTTAGCTGCTTCCTTGTGATACCTAATTGGGGACCTGAAGCATTAGCAAAGACTCCTTGATGCAGATTTTGTAAACTCTAATGTGTTTTTTTCCTTTTCAGTTAGAAAAAAACCATTGTACATGAACAACAGAGACATTTGATGAAGTGCATTTTTAGTATGTATATTTTTTACATTTAGTAGCAAACGACGCATTTTACCAGTATCATAATGGAGGTAAAGAAACAGAAGAAACAATATTGCCACAGAAACCCAAACAACTTACCACAGCCAACTCCATGTCTGTCTTAGGTGATTTGTCTCCAGGAAACTTTATTATAGGAGAAGGAGCAGACGTAACATGTTGAACTATGCATAGTTTCTGGAAAAACAAGACCAGTAACTGTAGAACAGAGAAGCTTCTCATTTTGCAGCTTTGACACCTTAAAGCTTCTCAGCAAAAATCCGGGCACAATAGTTGCAGCAAATCTTTTATGTGCTCATTGCTTTTGTATTTTCCTTTTGAGTTTTATGTCTGCGTTTGCAGTTTCTTTGTGTGCTAAGACTTCCAGATGTACATTCTGTATTTACCACAAGAGGAAGTCTGGAAACATGAGATGAGGGAAGTAACCAGATTAAGCTGCCTGCCAAGATTTCCTTAACTCACGTTGTGCTGGGAACATATAAAAACTACAAGGTTATTTCAGTCTACCATCCGTTACATAAAACATTTATTTACAAGTATTAACAAATATATTTGGTTATGAGTGACTTTTTCAGGCATATTCATAAAAATGTCCTTTTGTTTTTTTACTTTTCATATAGACGCTATTGAATTTTGCATGTTTGTTTTGCTTTTCATAGCTATACTTTTAACTTCTGCTCAACTATAAAAACATTCATTTCAGCTTTTTGCTATTTCTGTGAATTTTACAGGCAGTACAGAAATCATGTCTATAGTGTATATATATAATTGCACAGTAGTGCTAGAATTTACATAAATGGCTAGATCTGAAACATCAGAACTAGTTGGTTTGAACTTAAAGTGATCATCACCCACATTCCTGTTTACAAACATCATTTTAAAATATGATGATTCATCTTCTCCAGAAGTCATTTCTCCTAACTGCTCTACATCCCCTCAACTACCACAGTAACCATCTAGTAAGTAAATACTTGACAGGATCATGGGATTTGTAGTCATGATAGTGAATTTTTTTGAAACAGAGACAAAAGGAAGTGGCTGTAGCTCTCTGATGCTCTCTGTAGCTCTCTGCAATTCCCTTGCATTACAGGCTTGTAAAGAGCAACCAGGGGTGTACGTGTGCAAGATTTGTTTTCATATGATAGTAATGTAAATAAAGTTTCACCTTAGCTGAGATATGTGCACCCCTTAGGAAATACTTTTTTCATTTTTTTACAAAACAGTGCTCCCTTCAGAAAATCCAGGTATATTTACACAGTCCTAGTACAATACAGCAGTCTTTCCTGGACTAACAGCAATGCAAACAGCAAGTCTTCTTGGAAAACACAAAATACTATTCAGCAATGCTTTGCTCAGAAATACCTGCAGTCAAAGGCCACCAGACTTTCCTTAAATGAAGTCTACTCTTCCAAAGTAGCAACATTTGTTTAATGAATAAAACAGCTTTTACTCTCTAGCCCAGCAGTCCCCAACCTTTGCTGGATCGGAGACCAGTTTCCCTCCCAGCAAAGGTTTCACAAACAGGAAGGGTGGGGGATTTCAACGCATGTTGCTGGCAGCATGATGGAGACACACTTCCTGGTACCAGGGGACCCACGGACCGATGGTTGGGGACCCCTGCTTTAGCCCTACATATACATATTTATAAAAGGATGAAATGGTTGAAGTGTCATTTTCTGCTGAAATTTTCCATTTTCCCCCATTTCACCAAGTTTACAAAAAAATGAACGCTACGGAAATTGCTTATTTTTAAAGCAATATTATTTGTTCAGCGAATAACTGATTTTGTTCTAGAGCTATTTAAAAAAAATCCTGCTCATCTCTATAAATTGATATCACTGAAAATGATTTGCCTCACTAAACTGTCAAAACAATTAATTCCTATTGAAAACTGGTGTGCTAATAACAGAAATTCCAAATTAACACATCAAAAGCCAAAACAGGCAACAAAAGTATTCGTACATCAAAGCAGAATTTAACAAACTATCCTAAACAACCAAAAACTGCAACAATGTGTCCAAAACCAGCCAACAACCAATTATCCTAAACAACAGTGTCCACACACAAACTAACATAAACAACAAGAAACACAAATTAAACCATTAAAAACACAAAACCAGCAACTGGTAAATAAAACACAATTTTTTTCCATAGTGGTGCAAAAAGAAAAGTTTTTTAATTTAACTAATTGTGCCCCCTTTATTGTACTTTTTCTTATATTGTGCTGTTAAAGGGCACTTGGTAAATATGTGCCCTGAGTGTGCAAAGAAGTGATAAAAAGCCAATGGCTAAGTGATAGAAAGGGCATCATTATAGGCTATTACACCAGTCCCCCCAAGAGTTGATTGCTGTTATCCATGACTTCAAGTTTTCTGCTTGCTTCAGCATTCATTGATTTAGGAGCCACTGGGATTACATAGATTTGGTGGTGGTAAAGAAGCTTGGTGTAACTCTACCTTTCTTAGAGAGTTTTTTGTTGCAGTTCCACTTTTAGACAGAGCTCTTCAAGTCACACAAGGGTATTTTTCAAGAAGAATTTATCTCTTTTTATGTGTTGCCTAATGCAAGTTGCTTCCTTTTGATGGGATTGCCTTGACTGCAATTGCTTTTTCCTATGACTGATTGGTCTCATGGGGAGTTACCCAATACAAGTGCTTCATGCTTTAAGACTCATCTCCATTTGTTACAGACTTCCTTGACTTTACTATTAATGGCTGCAGCACCATCTGTATCACTCCTTTTCTCACCGTTGACTTATTGCCTAGAACTTTACCGCATCAGGGTCATGTGTACCCTCTTAATTGCTGGAGATGGAGGTAATAAAATTTGCGGCAAGGTATTATTATCCAAAAAGTCCTAATCCTCCTCTAGACTGGGTTTGTCTTCATAAAAAATGAAGGATGACTCATTGAGACAGAATTAAAGGAGTCGCAATGTTCACTGAGTTGAATCTTCAAGGTGCATACAACCTTATAAGAATCCAAGAAGGGGAATATGTACATTAAGGGGGACATTTAGAAAGCATTGGTAAATGCATTTTGATTTAATTTCTTTACCCTCTGCTCAAAAAAATGTAAATATTTATGAAAAAGCAGGGAAAACAAATTTAATTAGAAAAGAAACAAAACCAATAGAAAAAAAAAACAACTGAAATCACATTAGTAACTGCTGCTATAATCCTTATCACATCTGTAACTAAATTGTTAAATGCTATACTTAGTGCTTCAGCAATACTTGCTGCTATCACTGCAGTGCTAAGATCCCCTGGAGGAAGGGGTAAATAGGACCCCCACATCTCCCTCACTACCCTAACTTCACCTCTTATGCACTATGCAGCAACTAAGCCAGGGGTGGGCAAAGTTTTCTTGTATTGGACCGGTTTAATCATTTTCAACCATGTGGTGGGCCGGTAACAACTCAACGTGGTGAACCCTACCTTTCGCCATACTGTGCTGCCCTGCAATATCCCCCATTCCCCATACTGTGCTGTCCACAGCATCCCCCATACTGCCCTGTCTACAGCACCCCCATTCCTCATACTGCGCTGCCCCACTTTACCCCTCCAATTCTGTGCTGCCCCCACAACCCCCCTCCCATACTGTGCTGCCCCTACAACCCCCTTCCACACTTTGATGCCTCTACAACCCCTCTCCCACACTGTGCTGTCAAAAACGTAATTTTAGATCTTTTCGCAGTGAAAAACAGGCAAGAAAGTAAAAAAAATCATTTTTGATACATGTGAGCAGTTGGTCAGTTTTGCATTCAGCCCCTGGTCTTGTTGTGACTTTTGATATTGAGCTTACCTATCGTCTCTTTGCAGAGATGTAGTCAATCTGATCTCTGTGTATCCCATTCTATTAAATTCACAGCTATAGCTCCTGTCTGTGTTGTTGAAAAAGTGGTGTCTACATTAAACAAGCCATTGATTTTGCTATATTTTATCATTTAATTTTCCACATAATTTCTGTCTCCAATACCATGTTTTCCAGTTATTGGTTCTTCTTCTTTGTCTGTGACTTTTGCATTCCAATCACCAGTGATTATCAACACATCCTGATTCCAAACCTGGTTCATTTTTCTCTGCAGCAATTAGTAAAAATCTTTAAATTTCCTTCTTTCTGACCTTAGTGTTTGGTGCAGATTGTATATTAGTGTATTAATTAGTCTGCCTTGTAGACATATGGATATTATCCTGTTGCTGACAATGTTGTACTTCATGATAGAACTAGAAATATTTTATCGATGATGAATGTAACACCATTCAAGTACTCCTCATTTCATAGCAAATCATGTGATTGTCTGTTTCAAAATTACTGAAGCCATTCCATTTCTTTTCACTGATGCCTATGATATCAATCTTTATTTACTGTATAATTTTGGACATCTTACAGTTTACCTAAATTAATTCCAAGTTCCAATTATTAATTGTGCCATATCACATCAGCAACTGGAGGTCCTAAAACATCAGGTTTCTACTTGATTTATATCATTACAGCTGACTCTACTTTGAGAAGAAAGTTCTTCACCAATTGACTTCCCAGTAAGAAAGACCCCATCCCAAATTCTAGGGACAGCAGATGAGTTTCAGCTACTGTATTCTCCAAAAGAGTAAAGTTACCATCTTTTTTTGATAGCAATTACAAATTAGAAAGATTCTGTATCATGAGCAGTATGTGTAGCTGTGCAAAATCTACTAACTTACATCAACCTACACTAACCTGAATGCATTTAGTAAGAAACAACATAGAAAATGTGCTAGATAGGATTGTAGGGATTTTTTATGCATTTAGAGAGAATTAAACCAAAAATAAACAAATGCATCATGTAGTGGATGGAATAAAGCTTTTGTGGATATATTCCACGACTCTTCTCTTCCTTCCAAACCTTATTATTCAGTGCTTTACTTTGGTGTGTGCAGAAGTGGAGCTGGGAAATATTGGTATAGCAAACCTTATTTTTCTGCTGCTATACAGTATTTTCCCCAGTTCTGGGTAGGACTAAAACAAATCAAGAAAATCCGAGCACCAATACTTTTGTATAGTGAATCAGACAAACAAGGTATCCTAGCAGAATTTGATGCAGATACCACTTTTCAACAGACGCATCAAGGATAAAGACTTACTTGCAAATGAACTTTTAACTACACAAAAGAAGGAGATTGGTTTATCTCTATATGCGTCTACACTAGCACAATATATTAAAAATAACCGAATTCCAAGAGGACTATGCATTGATTTAAAGCCTAATCTGTGCAAGGAAGATTCTACTCTAATACAGCAGTGGTATGAGATTCTCAGTAAGTGCAATATAGACCTGATGGTCTTAACAGTGGAAAGACTGTATATTAAACTGAAAGAAATCAGAACCCACATTGAAGATCTCAAAGGAAAACTGACCACCAATAAAAGTAGCGAAGTTACCAATGAGATCCTCTCAACACATTGCATGAATAAATTGTGACAAGATATAAATGCTAGGAAACAGCTGTGAGGTCTCAGGAGAGACCCTCACAAGCCTATAAAGATGGATGCCTATCCAATCAGACAATGTGCCAGGATAAGGTAAAACCTGACTGTAACCTGGTAGTTAATTGCTCCTCTTATAACCTATTCTCTATGGAACTGAATGTTTTAAATAAAGGGAAAGGGAAATAAAGGCAAAGCTTTGAAACCTAGGCACCATGCCTTCTGCTGTGTATTACCCATTCAACCCTTATTATCTTGGTCAAAACTGGACAGGTGGCAACCATACCTTAAAACAATTTTCTGCATTTGAGATGAATGCCTTCCATAGTATGCACTTGATTGTAAACTATGCTTGCAACAAAATATTAGACTCATTGAAATAAGCTATTCTCCCCCTAAATATAAAGTACAAAACTCTACTTATATAAGGTAAGAGGACCAGAAGTAAATCAGAAAGTAGCATAATAAAAAACATTTCGAGTCAAAAGAAATCTGAAGTGTGCCACTGTACCCACTGGCCAATCCACAGCAAAACACATTCAGCCTGTATAAAATAATGGGCAGTATTATCTGTAAAGCTGTTAAAATTTTATTTCAGGTATTCCCTGGATGAATGGTGACTGTTTTGCTCTGTAGTTCAACTGCAGCTGAAGAGAGACACAGCCTCCTGTACTGTTTCAGTCAGCACATGGGATGTGTCTTTATGAAGGGGTGCGGTTATTGTTCACCATAGCCTTGACACATTTTTAAATTTGTAATTTACGGTTACAAACCTGATTGTCTGTATTTTGTATCCGAAGAAAGGTTTAATTATATAGCTTACTAAAGATTTATGGACTGAAGCATGAGATCATTTAGACAGTAAGCTCTATGGGGCAGGGACCTCCAACCTCATGTGTCATCCACAACCTGGCACTTAAAGTGAAATATCCTTGTCATACTATACTTGTATTGTTTTTTGCACTTTTCCTTTGTCTGAATTGTTCTTGTGCTGTTAAATTGTACAGCGCTGCGTAAATGTGTGGCACTTTATAAATAAAATTATACATACATACATAAATCAGCTTAGATATGTCTTTTACAAGCAATATAACTAAAACCTTGTGTTAAAAAAAATAGCAGGCAATTTTATTTGCAGCCTAGATTGTTGTAGTCAAAATGTACTTTACAGTATACAGTGTTTAGAGTACCTATGTTTTTTTGTCAATAGCCACAACCTATATGGTTATGAATATTGAAGGATTAAGCAACATATTTGGTTTTATATATGTAACATTATTGCCATCTAGTGGTAGAATAAGGTACTGTAAGCTGTATTACCTTCCTTAAAATAAGATTTTCTTTAAATAACACACCTGTAATTCTCCTTGACAAAGGCACTTGTATAGTGCAAAATGTTGGTGGTGCTGGCAAGTATTAAAATGCATTTGAATAAATATTACTGGATAACAATTATTATTATTTTTGCATCCTTTTCCTGTTTTAAGAACAGGTTCAGCTATTTTCTATTACTTAGATATTTTATTTTCTTTTGTACAAAAATGGGGCATTTAAGAAGACATACAATACCTGCACTAGCAATTTCCAATCTTGGCAAGCACCCACACAGATTAGGTACTGTTCTGTTCTAGAAGTATTGCTTGTTTAGATTTAGCTTGTTTTTTTTTGGTTAATATCTTAATTTTTATAACAGATGCTATTTTCACTTTTTTTTGCATTTGAATCATTTTTTTTTTTTTAAAAACTGGTGATTTTCACAGAGGCTTGTGTCCACAACAACAAACCTAGTATCAAAGCAGACGTAAATATACCAGACGTGCTGGAAATCGTGGCAGCGCACGATTTCCAGCACGTCTGGTATATTTACGGCTGCTTTGATACCCGGCAAGAGGACAACTTGCCTTTATAGTGGTCAGGGCGCAATATGCCATTGTGGACTGGTGGTGAAAAAGAATATATCTGGACCTTTTTTAAAGTTTTATTTATTTATTTAACACATCATTGTTTTGTAACAAACCTGGTATGTCTAGATAGCTGAGGGTGTGTAGCTTTCGAGAGTTCTATACTCCCTTCATCAGGTCAGCAAAACTGAATCTATAGAACTCTCCAAAGTTTGTCTATTTAAATTGACTGTTAGAGCAATAAAAAAGGTATCACCAAGTATCGCAATACTCATCTTTTTTGCATCTGTGGACTAATACCACCACTCTATCCTAACTTTACATATATATATATATATACATATAATTCAATTTGAAAGATAATATTTCGACACATACCATTAAGGAATAACTTGCATTGCAAACCAAATGATGTTTTGTTTTTTCCCCCTGATGTTTCTGACCCTTTTACGATAAGGTCATAGAAAAACAAGAGGACAAATAATAAGTTTGCTTTTTCCCACTCCAGAATGACCAACACAGTTGACATATAGGAGATCTACAATCTCAAATCTTACCTTTTGGCCATTTTGATATTTGTTGGTTGCTTTTTCAGTAAGCTGCATTAGGTTATGTATTTTTTTTTTTAATTAAAAAAAAAACCAAAAACATATTATGAGCCAAAGTTGCTTAATTGTATCACAATATGCCGTTATAACTTTTATATTTTCTGGAAGTATTATAAAGCTTTTCTAATGCAAAAAAAAAAAACCTCCTTCTTAGAAGATAGTTTAGCAACACAACTTATTCAAGTCTTGGATAAGCTGTCAGTCATAATCCTAAATGTGGCTCTAGAGGGTAAGACAATTGTACTTCTTTTTTGTTTGTAAGTTCTCATCAAGATTTTTAACATCCAAAAATAAAACAACAATTTTTTAAGTAACATTGGTAACATTTGGTTGATCAATTGGGATGTGTGGACCTTTATAGGAGGTGCGATTTACACTTAGTTTGTAGCCTAAGCAAATCGATAGAGGGGGTATATTTTGACTGAAAAACAAAAAGATAAACCCCTTACAACTACAAACATTATTTATGTTGGCAGCGTGTACACGACTCTATATGTGTCACCTATACTCGATTTGTCTCTGCTTGACTCTATATACTTGACATAATAAACAGTAAAATATATTAAAGGTCTGATTACACATGAAACTGGGAATAACAGAAGCAGAGGATATTTATAATGAACGTTAAAGGATTACAATCCTATTCACAGTCACAATATTGTAAATAATAGGGATCAGCTTATACCCTCATGTTTTGGTGTTGATTCTGCTACTATTGCACTCTTTTGGCATAGTTTAGTTTCTGATCTTTTAACAAAGGTTTTTATTTTGGATTTTATTTTAAATGCAAAAAATCTCTGAAATAAACACATATTTATATAGTTGGTGTCCTCTTATAGCCATAGCACTGTATTTAATGTAATTTCAGTGTTATACATTTTCTTTGATTTTATAGAGACTGCGCCAGCAAAAACTAAATAAATAAATCAGTAGAGGTGGAATGCAATCTTCTATCTAGGTTCAGAACACATGCTCTTTAGTGTCACATTGCTGCATGCCCTCATCAGTACCATCATTATAAACACTGTCAGCACCAGAGCTACATCAGATCTCACAAAAGGATACATTTATTATCACTGTAATCTAACTTATTATAGAAAGAACTAGGCTCAGACTCCCAAGGGAACTGCAGTTAATTTCTATGATAACTAACTTTTCCTTACTTTTTTGTAGTCTTTGGTGTGTGTAACTGCACAGAACACCATCTCCCTGGGGGTGCCATAGCTGATCATGCCAAGGACAGCAGCAACACCCAGTGCAGAAGTTTCAAGAAGCCTCGAGAGAGGATGTAGCGTCCTGTTGGTTCGTTCCACAGGGCTCCTCCAACACTAAGTCCAGCTCTGATAGCAAACTTCTGTGGTTGGCCCTCACTACATTACCTGCAAAACAAGGTAAATGATGAAATTTACAAAAGTTGAAAATACTGCTTTAACTTTTTTGCCCGTTTTAAGCTGTGAAAACAGGCAAAAAGGTGTAAAAGTACATTTTCGACCTTTTCGCCCACATTTTTTTTGGACATTTTTCAGCCATTTTTGCATCGAAAAATGGGAGCAAAAAGGTCGAAAACGTAATTTTTTACGTTTTCACCCATTTTCGTGATGACAAATGGGCGAAATAATTAAAAAAAGTTTTCAACTTTTGTAAATTTCACCCCAAATATGAAGTTTAATAATACTTTTAAGCATAATGCATTTAAGAATATTAAACCAAAATACATGACATAAGGAGCTGAATCATCATTGTGCCACACTCAGACCGGAAAAACCCATATGGTCAGGCAGGAGAAATTGGTTCATAAGACATCCTGGTTTCAGGAATATGACTCATCTTTCTCCTCTGGTGATAATGGCTTTAATGACTTATCTTTCTCCTCTGCCATGATTGCATCAGTACCGATGCAGTTGCGCAATTCTTACGTGATTGCATCAATTCCGTCGCAGTTGCATCATTTTTATCGCGGTTGCATCCCTGACATTGTGCCTATTTAAGTCAGTCAGTCCTTCTCTTCAACGCCCAAATATAAAGCTACTTTGTTTGTTCCTGGGTGTGATCCTGATTCTTGATACTGATTCTCTGTGTTTGACCTTGGCCAGTTTCTTGGACTCCCCTTGTCTTCTGTCTGCCCTGACTTCTGCTATGGACTTTGACTACCCTGTTTGTCACCTGCCTCAACCCTCTGCACCATATCTGGACTAATCCTTTCCACCAGTGGACAGCTACCCTAGGGGCTGTGACCTGGAAGCTTCCTGGAGCAAAGCCCATACCTTCTTGCGGGGGTCAAAGGTGAAAACCAGGGGGCTTCTTAAACTCCGAACCCTAGGGTTAGCTTGCGCCAAGTCTGCTGTGGTTTCTGCAACCTCCTTCTACGCTCTACCATTTGCTAAACTGAGCCTGACACCTGGACAGTGCATCCATTTCTAGGTGACCTTATACCTGAGTATACACTCTCATATCATTTGTATACCCCTTAGTAAAAAAAGGTCTTTCTAGATCTTTCTCAGAAAATTTTACCCTTGAGCACTGGCTAGTTCCTAAGGTTTTTGACATCAGCTTGTCAAACTGAGCCAAGCATTGACCAGATGCCCAAAATATCAGAGGAACTGTGCCAAATCATTGTCCTTACTTTGAATATGATGCAAATGGTCAATGTTCTTGGCTTTGGTACAATAACTGTTAAAAACAACTTGCATAATCATAATAAGAGAGTTAACCCTTGATACACACATACTCAGTGATCATTAATATGTAATTGTAATACATTGTGTCCAAAAACAAGTCAGGCATGCCTAACATCATTTACTTCATTCCCTGCCCCGTGGAGCATCTAGTTTTCTCTATTCAGTAACACACACACACAGATGTATGCTTTTGGATTGTGGGAGGAAACCGGAGTGCCCAGCTTGGAGTGAAAAAGGATTCATTCCTACATAGCAGGAAATGTTCTCTTTGAAGCTGAATTTTTGATATGTATTATGAGTTTGTTTTTCTTTTGTGTGGTTGTAGCCATACGTCAAGTATCGATTAAGTAAACAAACCTAGTTCTATTATTTTCTATTTAACTTTAGATAATACAATTTAACTTCAACCCTCAGAGAGAGACAACAAACAACAGTAAAAAATTAGGAATCAACGGCCTAGATCAGTGATTCTCCAACTGTGAGGCCCAAAAGGGAAGCTTATCTTTCGGTAAAAATTTGATTTGTAATAGTAACCCTGTCAAACAGCATTTCATTCTTAGGTGGAAGTGATGTTGTCCAGTATGTACTTTTCTGTAATATTTTGTTGACCTATATATTGCAGAGACCTTTTATAATAACTGCTTATTTATTTTTTTAAGGCCAATGCAAGGAATGCTAAAAAGGATTTTTTTTCAGGAATCTTAGCAGTGTGAATGTTCAGACTGCTTTGGGGCTAGCTATCTAGTGGTGTAAGTCAGCTATGATAATGCCTGAAAATTCCTGTAATAATAATGGGTGCAAAAGTTGTGTGTTTATTATGTGATGGTGATGTCAAATGTGTATAACCACAGCTATGTAGTATAGACAAGGCCCAAGAGTTTAACATCAGAAGAAACTTAGACCCAAATGAAAAAAGTCTAAGAACCATTAACCTAGATGACTGCATAGGAATAACTGCCATTCCAATCCATATAGCATTTTTTTTCTGGTGTTACTGGTTCTATAAAAGGTTTAGGGCTTCGCTAGTTTTACAGAATTCTTCCCTTTTTTCTGGCCTCACTACTTTTAAATTGATATTTCTGGTGTTCAGCTATATGCAGTCAAATTCTTTGCCAGAATGCTGCTTTTTAAAATAATAGCTAGTTTGTCCCTGGCCTAAAAGCAGAATGACAGTGCAAGCCTGGACAGGAAAGATACAGTAGATAGACAGCCATATTGCCAAATATAATTGATTAATATAAGTAATAGGCTTTTATAACAAAGACAATATTACTCTTTAATATAAATCTGACATTTAAATTCCACTTAGAATAGAGATATGGATGATGTGAAGTAATAAGTGGTATACCCGTGGGTGGATATTTCCCTGCAGCCTGCAATCATTCAACTTTCAAAGCTTTTTTTTTCCAGAGGAACAAAATTGTGAAGACATCTGTTATGTTATTAATTTCACATAAATCATAAGCTCTTCAAGGCTCAAAATGAAGCTTCACTCAGGCTGAATTAATGAAACATGATTGTTAGTCCCATGCATGCTAATGTTGTCATAAAGTATTGAGTTGCTTATAATCACAGTATAATCTCACAGGCTGCTAAGGGAAAGGTTTTTTCAATCCTTCCACAAAGCAATATCTTCTGTATCAGAACACTAACTATATCCTGAAAGATTAATAACAGATGAAAATTTCTCTGAAATGAATCATTCTTCCTGTGAAGGATCTTCTTGTTGATGCATATTGTAATTTTTTTTTATTGTAGTTGTGAACATGGCATACATTCCTTAACCAATATACGAAACTTTGGGCTTCAGTAGTGACTAGCAAACATCACACTCATATGCATAGGTGTTTTATTAAACTTGTAACACACTGTGGCTTTCTGTTATAGGACTGTCTGTAATAAATAATGCTATGACATGTGCAGTGCATCTCCTGTCCTTCCCCCCACCCTGTCAACAACCCCTTCCATTCCATTTTATTTCACTACAGGGGTTACTTTGACATGTGTAGTGGGTACAGTCCATACACTTCCACCACCCTCTCACCTTCCCTTTAGCTTGTTTACTCTTAAATAAAGATACCTAACAACCAGTGTTTGCCAGTGTTTGTGCATCTCTGGAGGATATGTATGGTAGAAACTGGGCACTACTTGGGTTAGGGCCCAAGACTGACATGGAAGTGGCTACCCTGCCAAGATGGAAAACCAACCTTAAAGGAAGAAGGATGGAGGCAGGGAGGTAATCACTAAGGAGAAAGAAAAAGAGGAGGGGCAAGCATTCAAATTTTGTCATTTGTGATTATATAATTATAATCAGACAGATTGTTCTGCCTCTGACAGTTTGTATGTAGACAGGTTAACAATTTCTCCACTGATCTGAAGATCTTCGCATAGGGGGGTATCTGTAGTATCAGTGTTGGGAGCTGTAGATTGATATCCATTCTGTGTGTTGTGCTCTGCATAAGTATTGTTTTCCTTAATAACACAAACTTGTCAGCTGCCAACTTCCCACAGTACAAAACAGAAACGAGGGAACAAAACCTTGTAAAAAAGATTGATGCTGCAAATTATGCCACCACATGTGTGAAGATACCATAGCCAAACATGGGGATAAAACCTACAAGATTAGTGGA
>JAKJJM010224376.1:0-11233 GCA_021901965.1 Pipa carvalhoi
ATATATAAAAAAAAAATATATATATATAAATATATATATATATATATATATATATATATATATATATATATGTATTAGATCTAGAGCCTTTCCACATGGTATGGTTAAGGGCTACAGCTTTCTGTAAACAGTACAAGTGATGGATGACTGGATTGTTATGGGGTGCTTTTTTAAGTATTAGAAGTAAACTAATAATTAACAGTTAATATATTTGCTACAATGTGACTAGAGATTTCCATAAGTTGAACTAAATTAGTTATCCCAATAATTTTACAATGCAAGTGAAGATGAAACAATATTTCAGGGTCACTTCCCTTTGACTGACTGTAGACTGCTCCAGATTGAAGTTTTGTCTCCCCTTGCACCAAAAAATTTATAGTTTAACTTTTTCAGACTCTTCTACAGTTATCTCATTGCAGATAGTGAACAAAAATCTATTTTCATGAACAACAGTATGCAAAGTATTCATTGCATTTAGTAGAATGTTTTCTGAATTTTTCAGAGTTTTCTTAGCAAGAACATACAGCATGTTTCGGTGCTGAGCTGCGTGGTCACCGTGTTACAGTTCTGCATTGGCCAGGCAGCTGTTGCTTCTCCTGTAGGATTCCATGTTTTCAGATCATTGGTAGGAAACCACCGGGTTCAGCGTACAGCACTGGATGCCCTCGGAGCTCTTTCCATTTGGCCATGTGAGACAAATATTTTATAGATGTTGTGCATAATTTCTAATTGGATAATCACTAGTTATTAGTAGTCATTAGGTAGGAACTATGAAGACTAATAATAATAATTATTTCATTGTAAAGAGAGAGACAGCTCAGTCTGCCTGGCAAGAATGAAATGTATATAATGTGTTAATGACATCAACAAAGAAAAGGTTTCAGCTGTATTAATCCAAATGAATCAACAAGAAATAGGAGTACTGTAGTAGTAAGGGAATGTTATTTGGAACAACAATCCTTTGTTTAAGAAAAGCTTTTGTGAAATATTCCCTCTTCATCATTTCAGAGCAGTACTAAAGAATACACAGTTTGTAAAATATTTAAGGTCTGTTGAGCCATGAGAAACTAACTGACAGCATTAAAAGCCAGGTGTTAGGGTAATGAAAAAAGTAGATTGAAGATAAAGACACTATAGTGCATCTGATATATAGCAAAAACTTTTTAACTAATGGGTAAAAGAAGTCTGTTGAGTTGACAAGTGGTGATAAGGGGGGGTTGGTGGAATTCTTACATAGAAACTCGCAGATTAAAAGCAAACAAAAATACATACATAGTTTTCCATAATGGAAAGGTATGTTGGTGAGAAAGATAAACAGGCAAAAAGACATACTAACTATCTATCCTGCTATATATATTTATATATAAATATCTCTCGCAAATAGTAATCAGATGCAAATGTGTTTTCTGATTCTTTCATGTTTGTTACATAGTGAGCCAGGACTACCTAAGGGAAATTTACAATGTGCTGTTTACTTATCTTGAGGATCCATTATCTGAGCCAACGGTAAGAATCTAAGACAATCTAGATAATCTTCTGCCATAAAGTTTGTATAACTCCTTTTACTGCTTCGATTTGATATTATGATATCAAGATTTTTACAAGTCCCATGTACAAAGACTCAGGAGTGAATCTTGCAAACAACTAGTTTTATAATTATATTCATCAATCATTCTTCAAGAATGTTGCTATAGTAGAGATAGAGAGAAAGTATGAATGCAAACCAAACAATGTTCAATCAAGGTGTGGTGCTAGCTTTCATGTGAGCCAGGCTATAGCTCCAGAATCAAACAATATGAGGACAGAAGAATAAAAGCTTCACACACTTAGAAGCTGGTATATAACCAAATATTTTACTGACAAGTGATAAGCACTGACAAAATAACGTTTCAGAGGGAAATTGCCTCCCTTCGTCACGTACGAAGCATTCAACCTCTACTGTCACTTAGGTCCTGAAAAAATGTCTCCAGGCTTGTTTGAAATGGCTCCACGTTTCTTCAGTCTCTGATGTCAGTGAATCCTGGCCTGTCAGTAGCAGGTTTCTCCAAGGTAAGAGCATGCAACGTGTATCTGTTAAGTGGACATTTTTAGAAAGCTAAAAATAATCATTTTGATACATCTCCTTTGGCCAGTAGTGTTATTGGTTTTGACTGGTTTGCTATGACTTTCCTGACTTGCTGATTCCTATTTATAAAAGAAATAAAATGGAGCAGATAGTTTCATTTCTTTTTGGTGATTCTTGTGTTGTAGAATTGCTTAGATCTTGCAATGGTCAATATAGCAACTATATCAATAATAGAGAACCCTCACACTTCAACTTTTATCATTCATTGCAGCTAGGACAAATTTGTTAATCAGATTCACATTTATTGTTGGAAAGTTTGATTAGCATAGTTTTTCAGAAGATGTTCATGGAAGCCATTCTGGTTTCTAATAGGCAGTAGATTGCAACACCGTGTTAGCCATAGATATAAGCAGAGACAAGTCGAGTATAGGTGATACCTTTTATTGGCTAACTAAATAGATGGTAAATGCAAGCTTTTGAGACTACTTAGGTCTCTTCTTCAGACATGGCAAGGAACAAAAACTTAAGAATGACAAATTTATACAGAAACTTGTACAACATAGTAAAATGTTATCAGTTTGACATCCTGACATAAAAAAATTCACAGACTGGAACAAAGCAATGAAATGTAATCAATATAACATCAAAGCTAAAAGTTCTTTATATTCTGCTGTGTCTTGGAAATGGGGATTAAAAAACCTTTAATTTGCAGATTTGTGGCCAGTTCTCAGTAAGCGAATGTGCAGCCCCTCATGGGAGATTCGAGATTCCACTTTAGAGTTTCTTGCAAATCTCATGGAATCTTTTAAAGGTATGTGGCATTGTCTTTAATCCACTTTTTGATTTTGATTTTTTATATAAACTGCCTGTAATTTTTTTTTATGTTTTCTTCCCTGACTGATTTCATTTTAACTTATCTCTGTCTGAGATCCAGGGCCAGATTCCGTATGCTCTGAATTTCTGTGGAAATGCCTTTGCGAAGGCATTTCCACGAAGTGCATGAGGCGCTCCGCTGAAATAGTCGTGGTCACTCTTCATGCACTTCAAGAACAGGCGAACAGAGCGGCCGCTCTACCACTCTATTCGCCTGCTCTTGAAGTGCATGAAGCGCGACTATTTGAGCGGGGCGCCTCATGCACTTCACGGAAATGCTTTCGCAAAGGCCTTTCCGCAAGTTTTCGGAGCATACGGAATCTGGCCCCCTGTGTATACTTCAACTATTTCCTGTACCTCTGACTTTACTTCAAATTTCATAATCAATCCTTAGTTCCAGTGCAGTAAAACAGATGTAAGCATAATTATATTTCTGGTCAACCATGCACCAGTCTTGCAGCCCATGAGTGACAACGGATGCCAACAATGTAAGAATCACTATGGGCAAAATTTATTATGCTCGGAAAGACCGCTATCGGTCTTTCTGAGATTCTCGCTTTCCGTATTCCTGAATCGGATCTTTGGATCGAAAGTTTTAGTAGCCATAGAAGAGATGGCTACCTTTTGATCGAAAGATCAGATTCAGGAATACGGAACACGAATTCCCCGCGGGATGATCTCGCGAGATCAAGCCCAAAAAGACTCGAATCTGAGTATTCAAGTCTTTTCGGGCTTAATAAATTTCGCTCCAAGGGTGAAAATTTCAGTTTCTTCAAGAAGCAGGCACCAGATGCAGCAGGACATTTATAGCTTAGTAACATAGCTCTCAAACCTAAAATAACATAGCCCTCTGATGTTTAAAATGCAATAACCTGAATGATTTAACTTGCAAAAATGGTAATATTATTGTTTCAATTAGCAGGCATGGTTCTACGGTTACCTCAACTTATCTGCATTTTTCTGGACATTGCTGGTTTTGCTTAGACACCAATGTCTAGAAACACAATCAAGTAATCTGTTAATGTTTATAGTTTCATAAAACAGTGGATTCCTAAATATTACTAATACAATTTCTGCTGTCCAGTCAAGACAAGTAGTTTGACTAGAGACAATGATAATAATTTACCTTACCCTTTTGACACCATAAAATTAAACCAATTTATTGTACATAGTCCTTCCCTTAAAGTGATAATTCAATAGGAATGAAGAATTTTGGAACTCCCCATAAGGAAATATTTGCTAGAATGAAAAGCTGTAGAGTGATCTGGTGCTATGCAGCTCTGGGAAGTTTAGTGGCCAATCATTTGAGAAACAGCTGTATTCTTTTCTTGGATTTGTATGTAGTGTACCAGTTCAAGCAGATCTCTCCAGAATGCACTGCATGATACATTTTATTTGCTCACAGATCATGAAGGATTTCCGCAAGTTTTCAAAACTACAACAGTATCCCAGCTTGTTGTAGATTTGCTTAAGGATCCAGAGAGCTATGTACGGGCAAGTGCAGCAAGCTGTGTGGGACAGCTTGTCGGTATTTCTCTCCATTACCCATTGTCTTTTGAAGCAGATGGTTCACCAATAAAAACTGAGGTGCGTGACTATTACTTGTTCATCCCCACTAGTGTATAAGTTTTAATTTTTACATATGTTCTTTAAAGTTTGAGAACTTAAGATTTAAACAAAACACAATACACCAAATTGAACACCACAATGACTTATTGTTGCATACTATTTCTGTATTGCTTAGAAAAAAATATCAATCCTAACCCCAATTAAATTTACATTTCTCGAATGACCCTCCCTCTCAGTGCCGGGTGACTGGGTTTAGATTGTTTGGCAACCAGAGGCAGGACAATAGATACTAAAAGTTGACAAAATCTTATTCCTCCCAGGGAGATTCAGTTTTTCACTTTTTTATGTTTTCCTGTCTTAAAGGCAGACATTCCAAGTCCACATTTTTCAAACAGTTACTATGTAATTTTCTTTTTCATCTCTTCATCTCAGCTATTCTTTTTCTCTTACATTCCAGAGTTTTATTGTTACACTGTGTCTGCTTCCAGTATCCACCATATATGCTCACTAGCAGCATCCAGTGTCTGTGCACAGTACCCCTAACCACTTGCTTTGTAGCAGCGTGCCTAGGGTTTAAATTAGTTAGCTATTGTGTATGAAAACACTTAGCCCTACTCTCTGCCTACTATTTTCTGAGACTTGGTTACTTCACTGTGGCTTATACTTTAATTATCCAGGTTTCTTATTATGCTGTTATTACAAGCCTGTAAGCACTTCCTAATGCTTCATAGCACTTACTAAAGACTTCACAATTTTTTTTTCCTTTTTGAGAATGCAAGTTCTTTCCTCCATTATGATTTCCACTAGTCACATGCTCTGCATTGCAGCCATCTGTTCACTGAGGCTGCTTTCAGCTTCCTTCTTTCATTATTGGCCCTACATTCCATCAACTTATAAAATTTACCAATGCACAGTCTACTTGTTATTTTAGAAAACTGTACTGAAACTCTTCTGACATCCGCTTCTAAGTAAAAAAAAAAAACATTAAAAAGAAACAAGCTGCATAAATCCAATAAAGCTCAATCTCAGCAAATTCCTACATTACAGTGGTGTTCCCAGCATAATACAAACTTCTTCAGTCTCTTTAAATTAAGATAGTCTTCCATCTGTATTTGCTTAATTTTAAGCTGGTTTCAACTAACCATCCAATAGACACTAAATAAATTCATCCCTACAATTTTTTCATCCCTGATAAGGAAACTTCGCACTTCAGCCAAGCAAAAAGATATTCAGATGACAGTCTGCCATGATCAACATCTTAAGAGAGGGAGAAATTTGAAAATTGAAGATCATCTGGATCCCAATCATACTCTACTAGCATATTTACATTACATGATAGAAACACTAGAAATTAAAGAAGAATCTATTTCCATATCTGTTGTAGAGTTTTAGAAAATTAGGTTAAGAAACAATGACCATTGTCACTTTCTAAAATAACAGAAGACTAATTGAATCATCCTGATAAAAAGATTAACTTATAACAAAGATTTTTACATACTTAAGTAGTCCCACCAGAATTCCAATTTGTTTGGGATAGATCACCTAATGTAAATTCATCAGATGTCAGAATATCCAGTAGCACCATTTTGAACATGCAGGTTCCCTTAAGGAACCTGTGAAGAGGAAAGTTCTGACCATCCTCATAGTATGCACCTGGTTAACATGGACATCGCACACAGACCAAGTGCAGATGACCGTTTCATCACCATAGACATTTCCACTCAAACTGGACATTTTAACTTAAGGAAATTTTGCCCCAGGTTATAGACACCCTTTCTCAGCCCATCTCGGAAACTGGAAAAAAACGTTATCTTGGGGCATGGCTTTTACTTTGAACTGATTTAACTCTACAGGGTGTCATATACTTAACTTCCTACAGCAAGGGCCCAATATCAAGCTTAGCACATTGGCTCTTAAAGTCCAAACCTCAGCTCTCTCTACATTGTTTCAAACTCACTGGGCCTTATTTCCAGAGGTCAAATTATCTAACAGCCTTTCAGGTCCTTTATCATATGCAACATCTGTATAGAGATTGGATTCTTTCCTGGAGTCCCAACCTAATTCTCACACATCCCTACACACTTTTGCTAGGGTTTACCATGCGCATGTTCTTGCATGGGTGCAGTTTTTGGTTGAAAGGTTCTTCAGACTGTTGTGAACTAGTTATCTTCCTTTTAATTGCTGGTTGTTTTGTATTTCTATTCAACTTAGTTAATTTTGGGGCTTTCTTTTTACCCACCAGTCTGCATTTGGGGATAGCTCTGGTATATCTTTCTGTACAGCAGTGGTTCTTAACCTTGTTTAAGGTACCGAATCCACCAGTTTCATATGCACATTCACCGAACCCTTCTTCGTGTCATCACAAATCTGCATGAGTCAGGTGTGTATTGACCTCTATGGCGGAGGCATCGCCGAATCCCTGAGACCGACACACCAAACCCCTAGGGTTCGATAGAACCCTGATTAAGAATCACTGCTGTACAGACAGGAAGGCCTATTAGAGAAAAGGAGATTATCCTGTTAAATTCTTTTCTCTGACTATCTCACCCAGTTGAGCATCATTCTCAACATTTCTGTTCCATGGCCATCCTTTTTTTACTCTGGTGTTGATATCTAAACTGAAGGAAGGAGCATGAAGCAGTCAGCAGTGAAATTTCAGCCTCAGTTGATTTGCCCTTGGTTGCCAGACAATCTAAACTCAGTTGCCTTTCACTGACAAAGGATTTACTGGTAAGAAAAGTCTTGTTTTTTACTTAGTCTGTTTTCATGCATTTGAAGAAGTTAGATTACTCTATTATGGAAATGGTTGTTAAAGTGCACCTATCACCTCAAAAACACTAATGCTAATTTAGGTTGTACTAAAGAAATAAACGTTTTTGTAATATATAAGTATTTTTAAAAATGTACCTTTGAGCAGCTTTTCTCTCTGCCATCTCCCTGTCAGCACGACACGAGTTGGGGTGAGCGGGGCTTAATGATTGACATAGCTCCTCCAATCAGATCCCTTAAATCACGATCTAGCAGGGATCTGATGATTGACATTACAGATCCATTACAGATTACATTATCAGATCCCTGCTAGATCGAGATTTAAGGGATCTGATTGGAGGAGCTGTAATGTCAATCATCATTAAGCCCCGCCCACTGCAACTCGTGTCGGGCTGACAGGGAGATGACAGAGAGAAAAGCTGCTTAAAGGTACATTTTTAAAAATATTTGTATATTACAAAATCATTTGTTTCTTTAGTACAACCTAAATTAGGATTAGTGTTTTTGAGGTGACAGGTGCACTTTAAATTCATATGGTTGATTATCTCAAAATATGTCAGGTATACTGGAATTATAACTAACATATAATTTATACAGTTTTATTAAGTTTAAAAATTAATTGTTGAAATGATCCTATATTTGTGTAATTAGGAACTGAAATATTGAATTGATATTTTATTTGCTTCCTCTTTTCTTTTTTTTTTTCCGTTTAGGACATTGTATTATATTTCTTGGAAATTTTATGTCAAGACACTGAAGGCTTTCCAAGAAGAGCTGTGGTAAAGGTTTTCAAAGACTGGCAGAACCAAGGTCTTATGCAGACTTTAAAGGACCCAGATAAAGTGCTTTCTAGAATATTTGAAATGACACGCAATGATTTGGATTGGGAAGTTAAAATGAATGCATTAAATCTTGCAGATGTTTTTATAGGCCAAACTCTTGGAAATCATGCTTTTCTTAGTTGTTCATACACCTCAAGTTTAGCTTCTACCAACAGCACAGTCTCCATGAGTGAACCTATGCAAATATTTAACCGGGTAGGACTTTTTCAGTTTCTGCTGGGTTGCCTTTGTGACTATGACAGGCCAGTAGCTTTGAGATGTTGTGATATTCTTTGTTCATTGAAATCAAAGCTATATGAAAAAGAGTGCCCTACAGAATCTATACCTTCAGAACTCCATGATTCAGAGTGGCTAGAATACACATTAAAAGACGTGTGTCAAAAAATCTACACAGGTAGTAGTGGCACATCTCTGACAACAAGCTGGGTGAAAGATCTCTTGAAGAAAATTGATCTAGACAGACTACAGCAGTTGCTATCAAAAAGCAGTGGACATTTGCATGATACACCACAATCACTCTTGCAAGATATCAAATCTACATTATGGAATATGGAGGAACATGACATTGATTGCTATTAATTCAGAAATATGATGCATTTAACAAGAAACATCTTACAACACAAAGAAGGATCCACCATCATGATGATGATTGTTTTTTTCAGATATACACAGATCAAGTCCTGGTGACATATTAACAATACAAGTGCTGTTACCAGCAATATGGTGCAGTCACACTTTTTCAAAACAAAATACATGCAAAATATAATTGAAGAGATAGTATGGCAAAAGTTTTGTAAAACCTTTTCCAGTTAAAATAAGGGCAGGATTTTGCAGAACTTTACTCTCTGCTGCAATTAGGCAATTCAGTTATTAAAAAATGTCCAATACAATGTATAGTACTTACCTATTTTACTAAAATTTCAGAACAAGACTTGCTAATCTCCAGCTGTGATACATTTTCCATTTAAGTCCAGTTGTAAGTTTTTGCAGTTTAAGAAGATTCATTCCTCATTTAACCCCTAATCTCAGCTAGCCTTATAAATGGATTCCTGTTCACCCTGCTGGCTCCTTTGCTTGAATTTGTCTTGATTTAGCATTGTGTCCGTTCATCCAGCAGCACAGAATATTCTAATCTGTAAAGTTTGTCTCAAATTTTTAAATTAAATTTTTTTTCAATAATGCATATTAAATATGTTTTATAAATGCTTTCAATATTTATAAAAACTAATTATTCAGTGTTAAATTTTATTCCATGACTATTACTTTGTTATAGAAATATGCTTTTGCTTAAAAGAAAAAGTAAGGTAGTTACTGTGATTTTCTTGCAGTTAGATGGATGTGATTTTAAATGGGAATGATGTCAAATCAAGCTTTACCCCCTTCTCTATGGAGGAATAGAGATACAAGTGTCAAACCAACTAGTAGAAACTCACCTAAGTTGCAACATCTAACTGATTTCTAGGAATGGTGTGCATTGCACCCGAGCAGTTTCACCTACTGATAAACTTGGACAAAACTCAGCTGTGTGAAAGAAGCCTTTTTGTGCATCAAAAGCTTTACATTTGAAAACACCCAAGGAGTCTCTTTCCATTATTTTGACAAATTCTAGGGGCGGTATTTATGGGCAGTCCCGATTTCCATATTATGGAAATTGGTGTTTCTCGATTTCCATAATATGAAAATCGGCATTTGTACCGAACCATAGCCATAAATTATGATGGCTACGGATTTATTCGGTACAAATATCTGGAAATCGGGACCGCAGGAAAGTCGGAAAGATCAGTACCGGTCTTTCCGACCTTCTTAAATACCGCCCTAAAGGTTTAAAAGCAAACCAAGTTTTCAGCTTTAATAGAAGATAGAATATAAGATAGAAAAGTACTGTGCTTAAGAAATTAGAGATACATACATTAAACACGTGATACAGTTGTAAAATAAAAAGAAAAGAATAACAAATTTCCAGTGCATAACATGAAAATAGGATCTGGTCTATTTTCTGATCCCATGGGGCAGAGGTAGAAGATATTTCCAATATGTAAGTTTGCTACAATTTGCCAACTTAATTATTTATGACAATGTTGTCTGCTTGGTAGATTAGTTTTCTACCTTTCCAGTTTGGGCCACTTAATTAAAGCAAAAATACTCCAATATCACTCCCACTCAAATGTCATATATTAAAAAACATTTGACCATTATTATATAGTAGAATTTACATAACTAATTATGGTTGCACACACCATATTTCTCTCTTGCAATTAGTCAGACATAAACATGACCTATCTACATGTAACAGTAAGCAACATAATAACACCAGAATGGGATATCCTACCAACATATTTACATTACTAATACAGAGAAAATAATACAAAGGTCCCTTTATCAACACCCTATTTTCATAAAAAGATACATTTAGAAATATATGAAACAATTTCTAACTTAAAACTGGGTACAAAGGCTCCAAATTGTCAGCATGGAATATGCAAAACAAGAGGAGGTTTGTTAAGTATGCACACCACCCTCTAGGGGTTTGTAACAGAGAAGCATCATTTGGCAACATGGTGCTAAATGGAGCATCCTGGTTAAGTTTTCTTTAGGGACATAAACTTGCAAATCTAGTATAATGAATCTAGCATGTTAATTTTCTTTTCCCACATCATTTCGGCCAGATTTTTTTAAATCACTATTAAAGATGTCCACTGACAAGCTTTGCATGACAAGATAATCTATCAACATTGTTGTATTTACTGTCTTAAAGGGTATGTAAACCCTGTCTATAAAGAAAGCCCCATTCACCTATTGTCAAGCAATAAAGCGAATAAGAAACTCCTATCTCACCTCTTAATTCAGCAGGGCTCAATATCCCCCGGCAATTGCAATGTGTCTGGGAAGGAGTTCCCTACTGTGTGCAGCCATGCTCCCCCTTTCCCTGACTTCTCTTTCCACAGGGGACTGCACAGATGGTCTGACGACTCTTTATGTTTATTAAAATCCTCATTGAATTGTTCCAGTTGCCTTTGGCAATGTTTTGAGTAATCGGTTTGAAATAGTTTATCAACCATAGCAAGACTGGATTCTAGAAGAAGAATAGAGTATAAGATTCCAAATTTGACTATAC